>OY293829.1:22884503-23117003 GCA_958507055.1 Crioceris asparagi
TTGTTGATAGTTGGTTTAGACAGTATACTGCTATTTTTTCGCTGATAGATTTATTTCTGTTAACAATTATTGAAGACTTTTCTCTAGTGTTACTAGTAGATTCGATATATCTTTCTTTTTATATGGTAAAGAAATAATAATGATTCTGAATAGAAAGACTGTTTGAAATTTAAAGGATACTTAAGGTTATCATCTGGGTTCGAGTCTTTCTCTTTTATAATTTTTACAATTCTATTTTGTAGATTTTGCAGAAGTGATAGATAATTAATGCAGACTCCACCCAAAACGATTATACTGTAATTTATACTGCTGCTAAATATTTCATAGTTAATTGATAGAAGAGTTTTTGCTGACTTGTATGTTTTTTAATATTACGTATTTACAATTATATTGTAATTCTTTTGGCTGTTGGTTGCACATTAGATCTCATGAGTAAGCCGGTTTATTAAAATGTTCTTTAAATGCAGCATCTCAATAAGAAATGCATAGCTCGTTAAAGACACAAGATAACAAGATGATTCAAAGAACAAATTGATAGGAATATCTACATCCAGCTTTATCGTAAATTATCTTCAAACAAGATTCCCTGGCGTGTTTTACATCAAAACAAACAGCATCGTAATTTTAATGAATAGATCTATCGCCCAGCGAAGATTCATTCCAATAATGTCAAAATTAAAAACTTATGCCATATTGAAAAAAATAGGTATCCGTTTTTTCTTTCTCGGTGAGTGTTTTTTTTATTAGGCTCTTACCTGAACTATTATCAGTCGTGCAGTCTCCTCTAATGATGTGGCATCAAGTTTAGAAGTAGGTTTGAACTCCTCATGTTCTGGGCAAATAATAATTGTTTTTCCAACTTATTTTTGTTTTTTTGCAATATCACTTTTATGGTACAATTTTTCACGGAGTAAACAAGATACAACCGTTACTTTTACTTTAGAATGACACTTGTAATATTTGTCTTCCTCATCGTCAGAATGATCTGCTTTGGTTGGTGCCATGTTATAATATGGATACGATGCTCTTCATACTCAGTGGAAAAGATAAATGTCCGGATTTCCAGCTCTAGCCAGTCATCACGAGATCTGGCGATGAGGCTTCATTGTTGGTGGGTCTTCGTAGAGAATTTCTAGATCTAGCGACATCAGCTTCGAACGTGCACGACAATGCGTTCACAAGACACTTCTGAGTTTTTATTTAATTTTTTGTTTATATTCTATTCATCAAGCATTATTTTTAACTACCGTAACATTTAACGATTAGCAGTTAAAATACAATCAAAGATCGAATTCAGCCACCGACAGAAATTCTTACCCAGAACGCAACGTGGGCGTACTTAAGATTATTTTATCCTAATAAATGAACTATGACACCTAAATACAAGTCGCGTTGTGAGCAAGGAAAAATTTCGGTGAGTAGCATTTATAAAGATAGGACCTTCTCATGTATATATCTTATAGGAGTTAAGAGTTCTTTTTCATTTCATACAATAATTAGATCTTTTGCCAACTCTTTTTATAGATTTGAAAGTTCCTTTATCTTCTCCCATTCATAGCAGAGAACGCTCTCTCGCATTGTTGCTATAACACAAAGACTTCTAAATTGCACATTCTGCTATACACATCCTTAGACTAAAGCTTCCTTTCTAATTGTGTCTCGTGTTAAGTTACGGATTGTTTGCAATATAAAGTTTCGACTGTTATTGGCATTCTATTGCGAATCGTACAATAAAGGTAGTTTTATGTGGGGCCTGACTTGGACCTTACCCAAAACAAGAGCTTATTGGAAAGTCGTTTCTAAAGAAATGGAAGTAGAAAAAAGAAAGTCAATCAAATTATCTCTCGGTTTCCATATGGGTGAATCAATTTCAGATACATATATTTCAATAGAGTTTCTCTCGTTTATAGGAATTATGAAAAGTCGGCAGTCTTAATCGGTAAAAAAATCGGGTTTTCAAATATTAAAGGATAAAGCCAATTTTCATTTATAAATATATTTTAAAGAATAATTGCGGTACTATTCCAAATAATGGATCGAGGTAGCGTAAAAATAGGGTTTTGGAAGAATCGTAAATTTGCCATTAACCTTTAAGAGGGAAGAGAAGTTCTATATCGATCCTCGCTTTTTATTAAAAACGGTGGTTTCGATCAGTCGTAATTCGTATGCCTCGACTAACAAATCAAATTTCATGAGAAAATTTACATGAGGGTGTTTCCTAATAAAACGGTATCAAATATTCCTATTGAAAATTTTCTAGTTTTGAATTACTTTACCTCGACCTTGTTCAATCTTAAAAAAAATTTTACGCTCTATAATATGTTCTTATATCGACAAATTTAGATTTGAAAGTATAAATACACGTTCTGGGAGGAACAATTCTGTTTTATAGAGTACTAAAATTAGTAAATTGTAAATCCAATAATAATCTTGTAAAAACATAATCCGTGGTAAGTTATCAATTTTAAATTTTCTCCACGTTCAGTTGAAACACATTTTATAGAGGTACATGAATATAAAAGACACGGAACACTGCCTCTTTCAGATTCGGTTGAATACGAAAAAGAATAGATTAGATAATGAAAAAAAATGTTAACAGCAAGATTCCCCGTATGTAAATATTATTGCTTCTTATTGAGGCTGGTAGTAAAAATGTGCATCAGAAATGTATTAACCTGTTAGATTGAGTATCTTGAACATGGTAAACGATTAACAGCGTAGTATGAACGAAATACCAACACCGAGGCCCTTTCACTTCTTTTTACAATGAAATTTCAAATGAGGTTTGGTATAAGCACTTATCTTCCGGCGATTTATAGGTTAATATAGGTGGACTCATCAGTTTCTATCCTATTATACGTTTACTTGAAGAAATACTGAATTTGATTGTCCTCTTCTTCTCTTCCAATAGCATTTTTTTGTTCATTAAAAGTTCATGTTAACTTCATCAGATACGCACTCTCTCTCTCAAATATCGTCACTTTTGTATATGAGATCATTACTGAACCTCATAACCTTAATAAGAAAAATATTCACATCCAGAAAATTGAGGCACGTTAGAAATGCTAATTTCTCCCACCCGGGTCAGAGCCAACCAACATACAACAAGGATATTGGAGATTTCCCATGGCTTGGCGCAATTTTCCGCACAGCAGACTTGATAAAGACGGTCAGGACATTATTGGATATTTTCTACCATGGAGCCTAATTTGTCAGAGAATTTGCAAGTCACAGTATAATAGAAAGTCTAAGGCCATAATGAAGAGACTTGAAGATACACGGTAGGTACACATCTACCCATCGTTATTCCACAATTTATTCATTGACGCCTTAATGATATGTTGATTAAAATGAAGATAATATTGAAATGAAGATGCAAATTTATATTGAATGGTTCAAAGGGTGAATTTCGGATAATCCAATGATAGTGGTGATTGTCTAGTTATCTTGTAAGATTCGATCCTTTTGAAATGGAAAGTAGATTCTTATCGGCCAATTGTAGTCGTATTGCTTGATTTGGCATTTATAAAGGATTCGGTATCCTTTAACCCATTGATTATGTCCAATATGATAGATTTGATTCAAAGACAACAGAGTCGACTGCTTTAGAGATCACGATCAAGTTAAAACTTACTATGAAATATTGTGTTGGACATAAATCGTCTAACAAACACATGTATCCATTTCTTTTGAAAATTGAGAAAGATAAATAGTATTTACTAAAAATTAGACAGACTTCATTACTTCATGCACTAAAAAATACTAAATAATACTTATTGTCTTGAAGCTGGTAGGTACTTTTGAAGATGTGGAATTGTAGTTAGATAGAAGAATTTTGGCACCAACTTCAAAACTATCGGCACCAATAGAATTAATAATATTTTGTATTTGTCAGTGCACCAACAATTTAAGTCGGTCCATTTTTTATAAAAAATAATTATTTCAGGAAACATTGGTCATGAAAATCGGTGAACGCTTATTAATACCAAAGAAGATAGTACTCATGTTTTTACCCATGTATATTCTTTGGTTGTACTTGTTATTATTCAAAGATCTCAAAACATCGCAGCGAGAATACACATATTTCAGACTTTACCATTGCTGTAACTCGAAAATCGTAGCTCTTTAGAAAAAATTAAACATTTCCGAATATGGTCTTACCTTTGATTCTGCTGTCTCCAAGATTCTGTTTTCGAGAAAACTTGCGTGGTTTATAGAGGAAAAGAGAATTCCGATTCCGATTTGAGTTTTTCTTAATTTGGGACCATTTCTCAACTCTCTACTTTCAAATAAATCAAAAATTATCAAAATTGGAGCATGTTTACTATTCAAAAAGCGCGAACAGCCATACATAAAAAGCAAACATACAACCAAATGCTACACCTCCTCTTTTTATAGAAGTCGGTCAAAAATTAATGTACAACCTACAATGGAAGAGAGTAAGCTCTGTTGCGCTTTATTCTGTATTTCTTTCAAGTTTCTTGATGGTCGTCGTGGTGGCATTCTTCTTTATATATTATCGAGCAATCCAAAAAAAATATATATTCGAAATAGGCTTTTACAAATCAGAATGATTTTTCTGCATGTCTTTGCTAAAGTCAGATGAGAATTAGTGGTCATTCATAATGAGTGTGTTTGGAAGAATTGTTAAATCAATAAACGGTCGACGACATCAATAATATATCACTTATAATAAATAGAATTGTTGTTTAATTTCATAAAAGTTTATCATAACAGAGAAAGAACTGAAAGATATAAATGTTTAGGTTTATTGATAATAATTGTGTTTTTTATAGTCTGCTCTCTCATGTTCATGACATTGCTGCATCATAGAGCTCTGTGCTGGTCGGAATATATTTTAAATTAAATTTCAAGTTAAATCTATTAATTTCTAATCGATCTCTTAAATATTTCAAATATAAGTGGCCAAAAAATATTATTATCTGCTTCAATTGAAATTGTTAGACAATTAAATAAAATTGATAGATCAATTCAATTAGAATTCACGTAAGCTACAGAATATTAAGACAAACTTTGCTTACATTTGCATCAATTTATATCTTTTTTAGTAGCTTTCAAAACAAGACTTACAAAATTATCTAAGCAAACTTAAACTGATTATTTATGAACAGTTGGCGAGAATTATCAATTCATCTCAGTTATGAAAACTTGAATATGGACATACCTAAATATTTGTTATGATTACTACACTAGTTCAGGTTTGTGTAGTTCTTTAAATGTTGATAAAATGTCTTTATTTCAAAAAGTCATATGATATTTCAATATTACGCAATTTCAGATGATTCAATTAAAGACATGTAAAGATATGTTTCCATATTTTCAAAGAATACTTTGAATGAGTTTTTTTCTTGAATGCTCGATATTTAGGTCAAACTTGGGCAAATTTTAAATATGCTTCTTTTGATTTACTCTATTGTTCTTGTGCACATTGCACATCTTGGATTGCGCAGACAAATCAGATAAAAGCTATTATTCAACTATAACTGCTTCATCCATCTCTAGTTAGATAATTCAATTTCATGATATTTATATTTATTGTCAGTTTTACCAAAAATGTCATCAGTGAAGAAGGTGGAATAGGTAAACCTATAAAAAGTAATCAATTATTGTCTTATCAGGTACAATAATACATCGATTTATTACCTTATTTTCATGATTGAACTGAAAAAGCTTCTTCCAGTAACGAAATACACTTATTTAGGTTTAGAAGCATCGAGTTTTCCTAGAAATTTTATACTCAATTAATAGACTTTTACACAATAAAGAGGTGGATGTGGATATATGAGGAGTACATAACTATCCTTTATGAATGTGATAGTATGATAAATCTTTGTTACAATATCAATAATTTATATACTAAAACTTCAGTTCAAACTCAACAAGGAATTCATTAGCTATATAAACTGGAAATAATACTTCAACTAGAAAAATCTGATTCTCTAAGATATGGAACTGGCAAGAATATGGCATAATATTACTTAATATCCATGAGTTAGGTAATCAATTATTCAGGCACCTTGCTAGCTGTCAAAACGTGCTAAACAAAATATTCAGAAGGAAGGAGCAAGATAAATCGACTCTGCCTAAAGTGTAAATTCTTAAACGGCTCTGCAAACAGAGGTGCTGCGAGGTTAAGAGCAGTGGAGCCTCAATTTCCCGAGCTTTCGAACATTTACCTTCATGTATATATACCTAGCTACACTGTTACTGTGTGCCAAATCGGCCGGTAGTAAAAGGATCTGGACTATAATATATTTATCTGGAAAGCAATTTGGTATGGGATTTCGTATACAATCGGGGGCAAGCTTGCTATATGGATGCCCTTTCATAGTCGCACTTCAGCGTACAGATAAAGGAAGAACATATGTTTCAGATTGTAGTCCATCACGCAAATATAGGTTTGACTAAAATGAAATTTGAAAAAAACGACTAGCATGAGATTCAGTTCTATTAGTGTGGTGCAATGATTTCTATACTTTAACATTATGTTCTCAACTGTACGAAGTTAAATTTTAGCGAGAGAAATCATCAAAATTCAAGAATGTACAAACAAAATTTAAACTCAAAACTATGTTTAATCGACACGAAAATCTCTGCTTTTATAAGCACTTTATAAATATATCGGGCAAAAAAGTTGCTTTGTATGAATAGGTAACAAATAATTATTGCGTGACAAGGCAACACTGCAAATTTATCTTCTTCTTCTTCATTACAGGTCTTAGATACTTTGGCTGTTACCATACCCATCTTATTCTCAGTCTTCGGATATCTCTTCTTCCATGACATTGATAAAATCTGACTCTCTTCTCTTGCATCCGTTCTACGTGTTCTTTCCACTTACTTTTATTTTTCTCTATTTTCTCGTTTATATTAAATATGTTTAATTCCGTTCTTAAATCTCTGTTTCTTAGTCTGTTCAGTTTTGTGCTACTTCACTCTTAGAAATTTTATTTCTTGTGATTTTATTCTATTTTGTTTGTTAATATTTCTAGTTAACTTTCCGCCCATATCTATTACAATTTTGGTGTCAATGTATAAATATATCTGCATATAAGTTATATTTAAATGTACTATATAATATTATGTCTTTGTACTAGAGTCGTATTGTGCTGTCAGATTATTAACTAAAGTTGGGGATGGTTGTCTCTGCCAGAACTTACGTATAATTGTAATGTATAGATTCTATCTCAATGTCCATGTTATAATACTCCCTGTATAATAGACCACTGCATATTCAACCATATCGAACCAACGGTTGAAACGTTTGAGGAAAGTGTCAGTTGCTGTCAGTTTAACCTTGGGGTGGGAGTTTGTAATACGGAAAGATCCAGTTAACCGTCGGTTGAGTCTCAGCCTTCGCTCAACCGGACATTATAAAACCGACCCTAAGCACGTTTTCATACCTTTGAGTTGAATAATCTTGCATTCAAGAAACAGAATGGGCTCTGAGCTTCTAGTATTAATTTTCCATCGATTGAACTACATTAAGTATATAGGATTTTCATCTTCATTAAAACCATACTGTTTTGATTCCAGATTATAAGAAATATACATACCTCCCATAAGAACCTATATATTTATAATCATGTTTGGTAGGTACTTTTTTTCTCATATTCCGTAGAAAGATGAATTCGGTTTTTATATTTCCTTATGCGGTTAGATGAAAGAGTGGATGTTTGTTAGATGCTAAATATATATTTTATACCGTATTTTATTAAGTATTACAAACAAACTGAATCTCGCCCTATCTACATAATTCAAATGTAATTTTATCTGTTTACTTATTGGTAATAAAGACAATTATTATTATTATTATGATTATTATTAATAATAATATTTTTATATCTTTATTTTAATAAAAATTTTGGTTGAATTCTAATCACTCAGATTTCGTGCCAGTAATATATTGTTACATGGGTAGCTTATCATGTACTTACTGTTATTATTTCTTTTAGTTTGTATTTGTTCTGATTCCTTGTTTACAATAGTTATTGCATGTATATTTCATTATGTAGTTCTAGAATTATAGTAGATTTATTCTCGATCCTTCCAGAAACAATTTGTGAGGTACAATTTGTCATACTATTGTTAGTTTGACAAGGATCTAGAACATTAATTATGTGTGTCTAGATAATCGAATATCGATAATAGAACATTCTCGATGAATGTCATATCATGATTCAGATATATAAAGCCGTGACGATCACGGAACAGAGTCAGTTTATTGTATCAGTCAATTGGAGGCATAAGTCGATAGTAGTTGAAACGCGATAGTCAAAGTGACAAGTTGTGACAGAAGATCGTGTACTGAGTGTTTGAAAATAAACCATTGGAAGCAATCTGCGAACTTTTGAGTGTTACGCAAGTGAACTCACCCACAACGTTTAGCACAGGGTTAAACGTTACAATATATTTTTTACAAAAAAATAGACAAACTCTATTAGTTGGTGCACAGAAAAATACAAAATCATATTAATTCAATTTGTGCTGCTACTTTTTTGCAGTTTTGCCGTGTAGTTTGTTGTTGTTGGAACCAAATTCAAAAGTACAAGCACCAATAGAATTAATACTATTTTGTATTTATCAGTGCACCAACTAATGAAGTCGGTTCAATTTTTTGTAAGAAATATTTATTTCACACTTCTGAGTGTACCTACCCAACATTAGTCATGAAAACCGTTGAACGTTCTCTATTCAGAGATCTCAAAACATCCCGGCGCAGATATCAATAATTCAGACTTTACTGCTGTCACTCGAAAACCGTAAATCTTTTGAACAAATTTTCAACTTAAATCTTTCTACCTATAATCTGCTATTGTCTCATATTTTGAATTTTCTAAAAAATGGCCCTTCCACATAGCGGAAATACACATATAAAATATTTCAGACTTTACCATTGCTCTAAGACGAAAACCGTAACGGTTTTAGAAAAGTCTCCTTTCTAATTTTCAAATCTGGAATTTTTGATTCTCGAAAAAATTTGCCCCTTCCACATAGCTGAAACATATATTTCGGAAAGCGGAACGCGGAAAGCTATGTTTATTTTAAAAAAATGTCCAATTGAAACGTTTCCTGATATGAAATTTTCTTTAACTTCGCCGTCTCGGATTTTCAATGTTTGGGAAAAATTGCCACCAGTACCTCCACACTTGGGGGAAGTTTTTGAGGGGAAAGGCATGTCTGATATTGTTTTTTTTAATAAGACCCAATTCTGAACGCAACTATCCCAAATTTAAAAAAATCATCTAAGTCGGAGCACGTTCACTATGCAAGAGGCGCGAGCATCCATAAAAAAATATACAGACATACAATCGATTTATAGGCACAGCTTGTCCGTTTGGGTTCGTCGGTCAAAAATACAAATTCACAGCTATCTGAATAATAAGAAATCTTTATGGTATTTTTAGAATTCCATATATCCGAAGAAAAACCGAAACCATTACAAGATGTCTCTTTGTCCATCTGTCACCTCCTCTTATCTCCAAATCGATATAACGGAGACATTTTAAATTTCATACTGATTAAGTTAGGCGAAGGCAACACCTATGTAGGTACATTATAAATAAGCGAATTCTCATTCGGTGGAATAATTTGGTGGAGCGAATTAAAAATTGAAATCAAAAGTCTTAGTCACACGCATTATGTTGTCATATCCATACCTATGATTAATTCACATATCTATATATTTACTTAATTAAATGACAATGAGCCGCTTAGAAAATTTTACGGAATATATATATGAAAACTGACCATCCTCCCTTAGGTATATCAGATACTGTTGAGCGTAAGATTTTGAAAAAAATGCTGAATATAGAACATTACAGGAAACCCTTTTAGACATCATAGGTAAGGAACATACATAGCTATTTTTAGAATATAATACTTGCTATAAAGTAGCAGCGAACCTGAGAAAAAAGATGATTGATTAAAAAATTTCAAACTAAGTATTATATATATTAATTAATTATACTTTCAGCTTGAATCTCTCCTAATTTCCAAGTTTTATCAAAAGCTGCCTCTACTATTATTTTAGATTACCAAGTATCTCCATAATATGGGCAGAGTTTGTAATACATAATTTGAAAACTTTACCTCCATATAATAGGTATATATGCACATGAAGGTAATAGGTTCATATATAGGTACACATAGAAGTATACATTGTGTACAAACGTAAGTTAACAAGATAATTAATTATGAAGTACCTATTGGAGAAGCTTGATGATCAGAATTTGACCGAACTTTCTAATATCTAATTATTGTAATGGTCGATTATTCCATTTCAATAAAAACAATCATTATAATATGGCATGTATGCAGCTATTCTTATTTTTTGATATTTTATTTATATTCTTTGTCTATAATCTACGTATACGTAGTATCTCATTCGAAGATCATTAAATGATTGAATACATATAGTTTGTTTCACGAATGATGGCCTGTAATCATTCAGAAACTACGTAGGTACATCACGATGTACTTCTCATCGCATCTTATTATCATGAAATTCTCTTCTACGTTTGTCGATCTAAGCCTCGAAGTCATTTTGTTAAGGTTACTTCGTATTGTTTCATCTATCAGTGAACCGAGCATTATGTCTATGGATTCCTCCTTGATGCCCGTGACGATAAATACTTGCCGAATAATTTGTCGGCTACCAGTGACACTTTCTTTGCCAAAGGATGACACTCCTGTCTAGAAGGAGATAATAGTAATGATAAAGAATAGAGCAGGGAAGTAAATAATGGATACCATGGATACCGGCCAAAACTGAGCAACCAGAATACCCAAAGCTTCATCGTTGAATATCTTTCTCAAAGTTCGCAAATTAAGGCAAATGGTGGGAAAGCGTAGAAGTACTCACTACTCCAAGCCACCGTAAACGCGTCTATGGCTTCCGCATCCGGGTCTGGATAGCGCGAGTAGAAACTTACACACTTCTTGTTAATACAGGACGCGAAGAGGTCAAATAACGGTAAGCCAAAAGTGCTCGATAGTGTTTGAAAAACTTCCTGAGACAATTCATACTCGGTGTCTAAATTTTCCCCTCTGGAGGATGCATTTGCTTCTACATTAAGTTCAATGGAATATACGTCGCTACCGGCTAAAATCTTCTCACCTCACAACACAGCCAAATTTTCCTAGTTAGATCTGATAATCTTGGGTACATAATTCCACCAACTTTATTAATATAGGAGATTGTTTTCAGAGGAGAACCTCACTGTCGCGTAACTCGTGAGCAAAACAATTGAGCACCAAGAGGGTTATAGATAGTTGATGTGGAACTTCTGAACTTTTAGATTCCAAAAACCCCTTGTAGCAACACCACCAGCTTTTGCACCCCAGCCTGTTCTTGAGGCGTCTGAGGTCACTGGTAGACCATATTTGTGAGACTTTAACCTACTGTTAGCACGCATAATATTGACCATCCACCGTTGGATATCCTCCAATACACCTTCATTGGTTGTCATAATCAAATCATTTTTATTCAACGTAAGCGCTAACCACTTAGCTCTTTCTAATCTTTTGAAATATGGCCTTCCATATTCTACATCTTGAGTACAAGCTACTAGTACCCCAATCAACTGAGCTATACTCCTGATCTTATCCCGTTTCCCCAACCTGATGGAGTCGAGCAACTTCCTTACATGAATCTTTTTCTCGATTCTAGTCTCCACACAATATCTGTCAATCCAAGATAAATCTTAGGTATTTACACCTCTTAAGAGCACAACGATACCAAACGTTGTGCTCTTACGATAGTTGGGTAATAATGAAACCAAGCTCCCTAAAAAATGTATTTATAGTATTCTGCACACTGGTCTTGCACGCTTCGTAATTATTACCTATACAAAGTCAAGATACACAACTGATCTAAGCTTGTTAACAACCGGTTTTATTAACTTTGTAAATATGTAAAATAATACCTAGGATCCTTTTATGTTATTTTGTTTGTGCCCGACATTGTTTGTCAATAATCTGTGATCTGTCAGATATTATCTTAAAAATAGATAGAAAGTCAATATTATTCGTTTAGTTGAAGAATAGCGACAAATAAACTTTAAATGTTTACAGGTAATCTTTGTTGTGTTACGTTAATATGATTTGAGTTTTATACGTGAAAGTTTACAATAAAGCTTTGTTTTACAAAGCAACACATGGTTTAATTTGTCATCTAGAAAGATACTATTAGCAAAAATATATAAATATAAATATATAAGGACTAGTAGGTATACAAGCCAAAGGGTAGACAGGTGAATTGATAAAACTGGCCTCTGAACCTAAATCTAAGCTATTTTTTGGAAGACTCCCCTACTAGAACTAAGAAGTACGCATCCTCTAAATCTAGGTTAGCCATAAACGCGTTTTCATCAATAAGATTTCCAGCAGATCTTATGTCTCCCATCTCGAAGTGTTTCGTCTCAATGAACTCATTTAATTGCTTCAAGTTAATAATAAAACAATCTGAAACCTTTTTGTAAAAAAATATTCCCTGCTGGACTTCTGCGACAGCTTCAGCGTCTCGAGACTAAGTTCTAGACGTTTGCTTCATGGCAGCTAGTTTTTCAGTTGTATATGAACATGCAGCCGCCTTGATAAAGGCCTTTGCATCCTTAACCTGGTCATTTAATTTTTGACCATAAAGCCATTCATCGCGGATACTCGCCTCCGGTGTCGACTTTATCTCTTTGTCAAGAGTTGGAACGATGAATAATTTCCTCGTTACCGATAAGTGATGGAACACTTCACTTAATATCTTTCCAGTGTCCCAAAGATATTTCATCAGAGTAATTTGAAGAACTGTTTGACAATAGTGATATGACTGAACCTAGTAACACTAATGCTGACCTCACACAATTTTGTGTCTCGATATTGTGGTCATCGCGTTTCTTGGCAACTTCACTCAAGTGACGCCGAATTTCAAGGTTAACCTTGTGTGCTTCAGTTCGAAATTCCTCATCCCTAACATATTTCTTAAGCAACGCTTTTCTAACCTCTTCAGTTAAACCTTTCGACATCCAACTCTCCCAACATTTTTTCAGGCTGTCGCTCACACGCGCTCACATAGAACAGGCATTGCCGATTATGATAGCGCACCAAATTTCAAGTTTTGAATCTGACTGCAAGTTGAAAAACTTCTAATACACACATATAAATCACCATGCATAGTAATCCGGTAGATGGCACTGTAGTTGAGTTATCTTTAACATATTGATTATTTACAAACCATTAGGATTTGGAATAAAGGAGGTGGAGCCGAGGTTGTGGTAAATAAGGTATTCTTGTTATCATGTTATTTGAAGTATTGAGATCATATTCTTATAAAAATTTCGTTCATGAAGGAGATTGTTCATAGCTTTTCAAGGATCAAGTCGGTGGCGCTTTAGTTAAGTTATTTATAAACTACTCAGGAACCGGAGAACACCTACCTACAAAATAAGAGAAGAGTCAGTTGAGTCAGCTAGTACAATATATAACTTTCAATGCCGGAACCATACCTATATTGTAAATAATGCATGTCACAAATAGAAATGTTGTTTAGTTGAAGATAATATGGAATCTGCAGTTCCTTGAGTTATTTAAAATTGAATCACGTCTCTATCGTAAAATGGAGCAGAGAGAAACCATCTACTAAGGTCAACTGTCCAACCTTCATATATATATATATATATATATATATATATATATATTTATATATATGTAGTTAAATTAGGTATATATGCCTTCCCAAAACACCCTGTAAATGCAATTTCCCCCATGAATAACCCATACGATACTCCTCTCTCCGTATATAAAACATATTGAATTTAGGATTCATATTGCCCAGCCACGAATATACGTATTACCTAGCCCGACTTCAGCAGTTTCCGTCTAGCCAAGGATCCGTCCGGCATCGTCAAGAAAAAGTTAATTCCAGGGAAAGATCCGGCGACCGTTTCAACGACCCATGAGCTCACTTCTATCAAACTGATGCGAGTTTATATACATAGTATATATTAAGACTTGCCCACCAACATCGCAGGGAAGCAAACCACAATTACAAAATATACATGTATACCCGTTACACCGTAAAACCTGTAAGTAATATATGAAACAACAATTTGAGTAACTTGAAAGTTCCCTCGGTATATTACAAAAAAGATCTCTTTCCTTTATCTAGCCAAGCTAAGTTCGATCTACCTGTGGCTTTTACCTTGAATTTTAGGTTTGGAAGTACCTTTTCATTCCCAAATAGTATATACTTATCCTTGAATTCTATTCAACACTCATATTCTTCAAAATAAGCAAAAAATATGGTACAGATATTAAATATATGTTCACAAAAAAGTAAGGTTAACCGAATTGATGATTAACTTGTGCAGTGTGTTTGACGTCTTAGAACTGTCAATCCCAATGTTGCCAAAACTGTCAATATAACGTTTGTTATATTGAGCATTTTTTTAAATATTCGATAACGAAAGCATAAAAGTATAGTTTCATGTTTGAAATTTACTTAATTTTTTTAAAATACTTGCTTTAGAGAAAAATACGATGGCCACTTTTGATGACGAAGGTGGCTAGCTTTGTCTTCAGGCTTTGGAAAATATGGATTCACTGATTACTTTACAAGAAGATATTGTCGTTATTTTTTTCTAGAGCAAATATTCTTGGAAATGGAATTCATAAAATAATCTAATGCTGCTAAAGTTATACTGGCAGCATTGGCAACATTGATATTAACAGCACTTGAACGTTGAACATACCTACTGCACATATCAATCTTCAACTCCTTTAACCTTACTTTAAGGCGAACTTATATTTACTATTTTTAGGCATTTTTTTGTTTTGTTCTTTTGAAGGATTATAATGTTTAATAGAATGTAAGAATGATTATGTACTATTTGCGATTGAAAATATACTTCTAAATCGAAATTTCCAGCTAAAAGTCGTAAGTACTAAGAGCAACATTTCTCCCATTTTTATTAACGAAACATTAAAAATATCGTCTTCGGTCTCAATTTTATAAAATCATTTTAAATAATAAATAGAATTATCAGCTACATCCAGAGTGTTATGTTAAGTTAGTTCGTTGTTTCCAAAAGTCATACATCTTTCTGCTTGGAATACGTTCTGGTAAAATTTTATCTTATTTTATCCAAAAACGGTAATAATAATATAACATTGGTTAAATAAGGGGAAACACTCAAGCAATTTGATGGTATTTTATATTGTGTTTACAGAAAGGTACTAGAATTTTTTGTTTTAGTAGTTAGCACGAAACGAAAAAAAAATATTTGCTAAGACTTTTTTAGCTCTACAAATTGACATTCACAAAATTAACATTCGACGTTTTGCTTTCTTGAAACCATCATCAAGTTTGTTTTATCATATGGACAGAAATCAAAGAGATTCCTACATTACAGAATCATCTGCATCCTGTCTATTGAGGAATTACATTACTGACACATCTACTGGTATGTGTTATCAACTTCATAAAAATTGATGTTGATATAGGTACCTACCGCCTAAATGTCCTTTATTCTTCTGTGAAGTGCCGTACCCGTACCTGGGCGTAGACGACTTCTCTGCCTTGAAAGTTTTGCCACTTCCTAGGAAATCTACAGTTTAAGGTGGACTCCGAACCACCGATATGTTCCAAGATAGATCTCAAGACATATAACATACCTTTCAATGAGTTCCATTATCTTTGGCCTAGGCAAATATGCTCTTACTGGTTTCCTCTTGCCTTGCTTGCCTTTAGGTAACTACTTATGACAAACTAATATTGAAATAGTAACTGATTAATGTTGACTACAAGATATTGTTATTCATATGTCCTGTAAATCTTTACAATTGTCTGATAGCCCATCTAGTTTGAAACACTTTTATATACAAAATAAATGTTTTTTACCAAAAAATGGGCAATTGTAGTTATAAGGAAGACAATTTACAAAGTCAGTTCAATTTTTGGTAAAAAATATTTATTGTATACACGTAGCAGGCTGTTTAAATAATTGAATATACCTAAATGAAAACAAGGATTACCCACGACTAAAGCGCACTTCTGTCACTGCCCATTTGATAACTTTTTTTGAGATTTTTCTTAGTGGAGATTAATGACTATGATAGCCACAAGATAAATTTATTATGATTAATACAGTGTACCCAGAAAATCACTAGATAGTGACGTTATCCTTCTTCTAAATGAAACATCCTATATTTTATTGGATATTTGAATTCTTCTCAAAACTAACGGTTACTTTGCTAAGGATTTACTATACCTTGGATCCACCATCGAAAATGTAAGATGTCTTAAAAACTGATGTAAGTCTTGAGTTAAAGAGAAACTTTTATTCCATTAACAACCAACCACTTACAATGTCGTCGCGACACGATCAACGTCGAAACAATTTTATTTTATTTTATGTTTAGAATTTATTTTTTATTTTTTCAATTATTTATAATGGGACAAAGTTAATTTTGATTTTAAGTTTACTTTATTTTAATTAGAATCAATTATTATTTCAGATATGTGAATAACAACGTTCACCTCCGTAACTTAGCGATGGATAATGGGCTTGTACAAGCCCGAAACATGTCTCAGCTTATTAATAAAAATGTGGAGATGACTTTGAGTTTCCTTTAAACTGTAAATTCTGATTTCTGGGTTTCATTCGGCTTCTTCTGAGTGTTAATTATAAAATTCCACATAATATACAGGGAGATTCTTTAGACGATCTCTTACATCCTCCATTCCTAAATGCAATAACTTTAATTTTACGATTTCGTAACCCTGTATATTTAAGAACAAAACTGTATTAGGCGGCCTTATACCTATCTTTCACGATTTCGAAGGTATTTGAAGAATCATTGAAAGGTAAGAGAAATTTAAGGTTTAAGGTATCTTAAAATGTATAATAAACGTTCTATGCGAGGACGATCTTCAACTAAACAAATTTTAATTCTCTCGTTAAAAGTTCCCTAATATCTTCTGAAATTTCCGGAGCTAAGGTAGAAAATACATGTTAATGTAAACTCATATTTTGAGTTATAAAGCAGAATTTTACTTAGAAATCCTACACCAGCAAAACTTCAGATGTGAGAGTTATAAAAAGAGTATAATCATATTCTTTGTAAGTAAAACAAACTTATAAAGTCGGTCCAAATTTTGTTAAAAAAAATT
The DNA here is from genome assembly GCA_958507055.1 of Crioceris asparagi. Taxonomy (NCBI): domain Eukaryota; kingdom Metazoa; phylum Arthropoda; class Insecta; order Coleoptera; family Chrysomelidae; genus Crioceris; species Crioceris asparagi. The sequence continues at coordinate 22,901,689 of OY293829.1, forward strand.
CATTTCACACTTTTGAGGAGTGTAACATTAGTCATGAAAATCGATGAACGTTCAATAATACCAAAGAAGATAGTACTTATCTTATTACCCACGTAAATTCTTTGCTTGTAGGGTAAAGTGGGGAGAGTTCGACCACCTTTTGAAAAACCTATAATATTTTCTTTATTAACACAGATAAAAATTCATTCTAAACGGGCAACGATAACTTAAACTGAATAGTTTCTTCTGAGACTGTAGATGAAATCAATTGTGAAACTCTGATTTAGAAAAAAGTTAAAAACAAAAAATTTAAATAGGTCCGTCTCTCCTGCTCATTGCAGGATAGATGGACCACCTAGGTAAGGAGAGATGGACCTTATTTCTCCCTCCTATTCTTTTTAGTGTCTTGAGCTTTGCAACTCTGGTACGTATCTTCGTAAGTCGTACAACTCTTATGTAGCCAGCGGTTACATATTGGACACTTTATCCAGTCGTCCTTCTTTGTCGTTTCATAATAATTTTCACCTCATCCAACACACTGGTTTTCGTAATCAAGAATATCTTCGTCACCGCTTGAGGAATCGTCCCAAATTAGATCAACAGAGTCTGACGAGGAAGAGTCTCGCCTAAGATCGTTTTCTAGTCCTTGGATCAGCTTTGGTCAGTTTTGTAGTCCTTGTTTTAGCTTTCGTAAGTTTTTTCTTTGACAATTTCTGACGCCTCATCTCCATGTGTTCCGGAGAAGTATGAACGCCCGTGAGATTTGCATGAACTTTTCTTGCGGCCTGTTTTATGGCATAATATTCTTTCATGAAATGTAATTGTGTACTGAATAAAGTAAATTGTCAATCTTTCTCCGAATACGGAAGAGAAAAACGATCCAAGACACCATCGAGGATCTGATGAATATGTAAACAAGATTTGATGAAATCATTTTATACAATGAGTGAGCGACCTAAAGGAACGGGAATCTTTTTTCAACAGAATTAGTATTATAATATCCTATTTTCTAGATGACGGCAAATCCCAGACTTTTATTATAATCTGGTACAAAAATTATACCTATCACATTCAATAGAACTTATTTTAGTGACGTTACACTCAAACATTGTTCACAACCACAACAACGGTGTATTATAAAAAAAAACAAATGATATGACATAATAAATAACTTTCTACAAAAACTAGAAGCAAATTAATAAGATGAGGCACCTATCAGTTATAAGTGGATGACTCTTGGCACCTACAAATTCACCCTTACGCTGTAACTATGAAACTGTTAAAGCCCTTGACACATACCTTTTCAGTGTATATTTCTTCGGAAATGATCTCTTTAGTTTTGCCCTCAAAATTATTTTTTTTGGGAGGGGATTTTTGGGAGAAATACATTAAATTTAATTATTCCTTAAGGACATTTTCTAGGGTCTCCTCTTTTTTATTAAAAAAAAGTATCATCAAAAATCATTACCTTCCAGAACAGGTTTTCATTAATACATTGAAAAACAAACACACAGTTGAACTGTATACCTCCTCCATTTTTCGAAGTCGGCTAAATCTAAATTAATATCATTGTTGGTATGCGAAAGAGATAAGAAATACGATTTATATAATACGAACGTATATACATATTTCAAACAAATACAGCCGTACTGAGTTCCATTATCTTTGGCCGTACTCATCTATTTGTCGCAGGGAAATGATAAAAACGGTGATTTGATCAAATATCTAAGGGAAATGACCAATTCATAGCTGATGTCAAAATGAGAAATCTATAGCTTCATTATCCAAAAGTGATTTGATTAAATCCCCAATCGGACATATTGAATTGGCAAAACTAAAATGGTGCCAAAAGTTTTTAATCTAACAGCAACTGCACAACTTAAAAATTAGCAGTACCAATAGAATTAACATTACCTATTTTATATTTTTCAGTGCACCAACGAATAAAGTCTAATTTCTTTTAATAAAAATTTATGTTGTTAGAGGGTCTCCGTTATTTGGTGAGCTTGTATGTAAGAAGGCCAGGTTTTTACATCAGCAGCTAAATTTACATAACACTTAAAAAGCAAGGAGGGGTTGTTTGCAAAAAAATAAAAAGAAAGAGAGAACATTAGGTATTTGACTATTACTGGTTAAATTCTGTTAAGCAATGTTGACGCAGTGGCAATATTTAAATAAAAGCTACACTCAGAAGAGAAATGGGTTTTCAATATGATCAGGTGTATAATGCCGACAAAAGCGGTCTATTTTGGCGAGTCCTGCGAAACAAAACTCTAGCTCATGGTAATGAAAAATCAGTGCTAGGCTAAAAAATTAGTACAGAAAGAATAATCTTCATGCCATGTGCTAATGCATCTAGGTCCCATAAGTTATGTTTGCTGGTTGTTGGAAAATCAGCAAAACCACACGCTTTCGGGAATTCATTTATTCCTGTATCTTACAAAGGGCAAAACAAGGTTGGATAACAAAAGATTTATTTCGTAGATGGTTCCATACGGAATTCGTAACAGCAGAACAGGAAAAATGAAAATAATTGTATTTACCACGTAAAGGACTGTTATTATTATACAAAGCATAAGGGTACCCTGGACCTGGGGATATCTGGCGATATGCGCATGCGTCATAAACTTTTTTGGATGAGAGGAGGGACATTGACAGAGTTTATTTGGTAAGGTGTGTATGTTACCATGGGTACCATATGATGTGACTCCAAGTCACCTCCCCTTTCGCGCATGCGTACTAAACTCGCAATCCTCTTACTGAGTTTCACCAAAAAAATTCAAGGATAAAATTATAGGTATATAGAATTATGTGATGACTCTTATGTCATTGCTATGGTAGGATAAAGTTTTGTTTTGATGAGGTACTAGCTAGTACCGAACTAAGATTGGATTATGAATACAACTTATAGTGTATTCGTTAAACAAAAAATGATTCCAAGTGCATATTTTATGAAGAATTATTATTTTTGGGTTAAATAATAAATGTCTTATGAATTACTCTATGATTTATTTGTATCAAATTAATATTCAGTAATGCGGATATATCACTTTTCCGGGCAACCCCCTTACCATTAGTTATCTGGGTTATAGAGGTCATACTGTACTAGAAAAAAGAAAAGTATGTAAATCATTTTTAAATCGTGGATCCTATAACGTATCGTATTAGACGGAAAGCTGGTTTGTGAACTATTATTCAGGATCATTCAATAATATGAAGTAACTAAATTTTTATGTAAAAAAAACAGACACAGTTGAATTGTATATCTCCTCCGTTTGAGAAGTCGGTCAATAACGTTTCTGTGGAAACATGAGATTTCTTCTCAGAAAACAGACTTTTTCAGAGGAAATAAAAGGAGACTTATGACAAAATTATGAGAATGATCATTGTATTATTCACCTCTACCAAATGATTGAAAATATTTTATTCTCTTGAAAATTTTAATTGGACTCACATTAAATCAGAACGAAATGTATTGGGAACATGCTAAATGAAACGAAACTTTTGAATTTACGAGTAATAAATACAATGCTCCAATACAAAGTTTTGTTACAAATGAATATTCATAGACATGGAAAAACTTTGGAGATGTTTTGGAAACATTCTCGGATGATTGCATCAACGTTCTCTAAAGAGTTGAGAAGTTTAGTATGGCCATTGTGTAATGGGAATTAAACCAGCAAATTGAATAAACTTAGCTCGAGTGTGGATATACAAAGTTGCCATAAACGTGAACTAAAGACGAAATGAACATATTATGTGGCAATAGAGAAACGGAAGTTTTGAATGGCGAATGGTGTTTGTCTTGAACTATTTGTACTCTAACGCAATTAAACAATGAGATGTGATTATAGGTACTTGAGTTTGCATATTTAAGGAATATCTTTTAAAGATGATAACCTACAAGGTAAAATCATTTGCTAAATACAAAAGCGAGTTAGTTTATAATTTTCGGTCATCAGTATGATATAGTAGCTTGAAGATACAAAGGTACAATGTTTTATTCTTTAAGTGTCAGTCACTCGAAAACGGTGCACACTGCTTCTCATCTTTGTTGTTTTGATTGTCAGATTCCGGTTAAAATAAAATGAATATTAGATTTTATATGAGTAAGGGAATTTGGAATATATTGGACTTTTTTGGGCGAGGGAGGTTCTTGATAATTACTTAAATTTTAAGTTAACCACACGAGCTATTTTTGACCAATGGACCCAAACAGAGGAGATATACAATTCAACTGTCTGTTGTACTCGGATTTTGATTATTTTTGATTTATATCTGGAAAAGATTAAAATGATTCTTTTTTTCAAAAGAAATACGGATTTCGAGTTTTAGCGATGTTAAAATTTGAAATATATGTATTTTTGCTATTTGGAAGAGGCCATTTGTTTCGATAATTGAAAAACTGGGAATGGCAAATTAAAAACCAGATTATTTGTAGCAACAATTATGCTGAACATATGTTCCATAGAATTGTGGTTTTCGAGTTACAGCAGTGGTAAAGTCTAAAATATGCGTATTTCCGTGAGGATGTTTTTAGATTTCTGAATAATAACAAATACAAGCAATGTATATATGGGTACCTAATTGTATACGTAAACGTTCAAAGATTTTCGTCACTAAAGTAACGTTCATAAAAAATGTGAAATAAATATTTTTACAAAAAAATTTACCTACCGACGTTAGTTATCAGCTGGTGCACTTAAAAATATAAAATAAAATTAATACTATTGGTTCTGATTCTTGTGAAGTTGGTGCTAAGAGGTTTCAATTTAACTGCAAATGCACAACTTCAAAAGTACCAGCACCAATAGAATTAATATTATTTTGTATTTTTCAGTGCACCAACTAATAACGTCGGTCCAATTTTTCGTAAGAATATTAGTTACGGTCATTTTAAAAATTAATTAAAAAAATATTTGAATCAGCTTGCTGCCATGTACACTGGGAGACAATTTTATTGTGTCCGTTTTGAAGATCAGGTAGTAGGCAGATTTTGGAGGACAAATGACTTTTTACGAAAAAGTGGAGATTTATCAAAATTTGAATTTCCAAGAATCAGACCCATTGTACCATCTTCCTACTGATAAATTAATACTCACGTTTATCAATACTAGAAGTCACATAGCTATTGGAATAAACATAATATCTTACTCATGAACCAATTGATAGAAAGTAATAAGTATAACATACAGTGTGGAACAACCAAATGGAATACATTCAGTAGCTTCATTACTATGCGAGTTTTACAAAATTCTAATTCTAATCTGAAATGATATCTTGTGATGTGAAAAAATAGCCCTAAAAGCCCCATTAGGTGGTTTAACATTTTTATTGCAGAAATTAACAAGAAAAAATATAAGATTAGATTAAAATAAAAACTGAATAACATGCCTTTTCCTATTAATAATGTAATGAAATGGAAAACAAGTAAGTATTAATGCAGCAGATGTTCAAATCTTGGCGACATCCTAGATAGATGTAAGGTAGAAATTTCTTCTAATATTCGATCTATTCGCAAGTGTTATTCTTCTCGCAGCTACTTCGTCGGGTTTGGTTTTGTAGACCATATTTTTACATATCTCCCTAAGAATAAGTCTGACGGAGTTAAATCAAAATTTAGGGCTTGAAGATGTCACCTGAATGTGGTTGAATTTAGGGATGACATTTTCTCGTTAGAGGATGTAATTTCAGAATACTAAAGGTTATATCCTTTCCGGGTATTATATGTATGAATATTTGAATGTCTGCATACTTTTTTACGTATGTGATCATTTTATAGACAATTTGTCATAATAGGTGTCATGATTACTTGATTTTTAAACAAAGGTTTATAGTGTTCAGTATAATTAACTTCTATGTATAATTTTTCATACAGCTGCTTTTTATAATGTAAAGATTATTTGCAAGCGTGTAGACTTCGCGTTTCCCCAACACAGCATCCCAAAGGTCATTACTGAGTTAAATAGCGATGATATGTTACTCACCCAATGGCGAAAACTGATTTGGCAGTTTACCACAGAGGAAGTTAATGTGCCTCCCAGGTAAGGATGAGACGAGATTTACTCCCAAATAATTTACTGATTCTGCCCGGGAGATAGCGTGGTGAGCATTATAATTGTTTGTAAAAAGATTTGTCTTGGTTTTTGTTCTATTCATGAATAAGTCATGATGGTTAAACCATCTTGTTTTGCATGAACGGTGATGCCTGCTGAAATATCATCAATATTCAATATAATTTATTGATTCTATGTGGATAGAGACGGATGTATCATTAGCGTATAATATAGTCAGCAATTTTCATTTCAACAACATAAGTGAGTGTAGGTCATTTGCGTAAATTGGGAATAAATAATTTATTTTACAAAAAATTGGACCGATGTTATGAGTTGGTGCACTGAAAAATTTACAATAACATCAGTTCTATTGGTGCTGATAATTTTGAAGTTGTGCAGTCGTAGTTAGATTGATAACTTTACGCACCAACTTCACAAGTACCGGCACCAATAGAATTAATATTATTTTGTATTTTTCAGTGCACCAACTAATAATGTCGGTCGAATTTTTTGTAAAAAATATTTATTACACACTTTTGAGTTTAACATTAGTCATAAAAATCGATGAACGTTCACTAATACCAATGAAGATAGTACTTATCCTAAATATTATCCACGTATATATTCTTTGCTTGTTGTTGTTATTATTGAGATATCAAGACATCGCTGTGGAAATACGCATAAGTATTGTAGATGTTACCATTTTATCACCGTTGTAACGTTGTAACCGTAACTCTAAGGAAAAAATGTTCAACATAAATGTTACTACAAATAATTAGATCTTTCATGAATTTTCCACAGATTTTAAATTTTCGAGAAAATTTGCCCTCTCCATCGGTTTCGGGCCGGTTTCTAGAAAGAAGGAGATCTCGGATTTGCGTTTTTATGAATATGGTACCATTTCTCAAGCCTACTCGTTTAACTGAATTGCAATCGGAGTACGTTTACTATATACAGTCGAATTGTACACCTCCTCCGTTCGGGGATCGTCGGTCAAAAATAATATTAATCCTATTGGTGCTGGCAATTTTGCAGTTGTGCCGTTGTAGTTTGTTGTTGTAGGAACCAACTCCAAAAGAACCAGCATCAATGGAATTCATATTATTTGTATTCTTCAGTGCAATAAGGTCTGTTCAAAATATTTATTTCACATTTTTGTGTATTACATTACTAACATTAGTCATGAAAATTGTTGAACGTTCACTAATACCAAAGAAGATAGTAGAAGATACTAGACAGAGATTTCAAAACATCTCGGCGCAGATATATATATTTTAGACTTTACGGTTGCAACTCGAAAACCGTAACGCTTGAAAAAATGTTCAATTTAAATGTTGCTACATATTTCAGAAATTACCATTGCTGAAACTTGAAAACCGTAACTCTTTGGATAAAATCTTCAATTTAAACTTTTCGTGGGCGGTTTTTGGAGAGATGGAGATTTCGGAATTGAGTTTTTGAAATTATGGGACTATCTTTCAGCTCGTCGGTCAAAGAGGCCCCAGCCTGGATCATTCTTTTAACGTTCCCAGCTTTTGTTGTTGTTATTGTAGGCACTTTGGGTTCTAGGATTGAATGATGTTTCTAGAATCTCTCTAATTGCTTACCATTCTAATTTTTCAAGTAATTTGTCATAATTGATACAATCAAAAGCCTTTAACATCAGTAAAGATTATTCTGCATGATTGTTTATTCTCGCTAGCTTTGGGAATATTGTAATTTGTTCATTGCATAGACGATACTTTTGCTCAATCAAAATTGGTAAACATTCAACAAATTGAGTTTTTCCAAAAAATCTGTAACAAGGTCGCCTTTTCCTTTGATTTGGAAAAATGAAAATTTTGGCGAAATGTATATCTGTCTATATTTTTCAGTCAAGTTGTTCGTCACGCTCTTTTATGGACTGCAAGCATGTACAGATGGATCAGAAATGACATATTTCTTGAATATACAAAAAATATTGAAATATTATCTAAAATTGAATCACAATCATAATTTGTGAAAAAAACAGCCAAATGCTAAATCTCCTAATAGATTTCTAATTTTTTTTTATCCGCATTAGCGGGGTTCTATACATTTTAAATATCATGAAATACATTTATATTTTTCAAAAAAATTATAATTTTATTTATGTTCTGTATATCATTGAGGATAGTACGTAGGTCACAGGGTAGGCCAGTATCTTCCCTAAGTCTCTGGTATGATGGGCAATCCAGGAAGATATGTTCCACACTCAGAATAGTCTCGCACATTTCGCATCTTTTAGGTTCATCTTGTTGGAGGAGGTATTGGTGTGTTAATTTGGTATGTCCAGTGCGGAGCCTGGTGAGGATCACTTGGGTTTTTCTTCTTAGCCCGTGGTATGCTATTGGCACCAAGTTGGGGTTGATTTTCAGTAACTTATTGTTTTCTTGTCCATGCCATCTTTCCTTCCAGAGATTCCGTATATACACTTTTATACTATGCTTCAGATCAGTGTATGGGATTTTTGTTATGATTTTGGAGGTTGGGTCCACACTGGCATTTTTTGCGGCTATGTCTGCCTTTTCATTTCCGAGAATGCCTATGTGGGATGGTATCCAGACCACTTCTATGTTTTTTCCTTGGTTTTTCAGCTCGTACAGGTGTGTTTTGATATTTTTCAAAATTGGATGTTTGGGGTACAATTGTTTGATGCCCTGCACAGAGCTCAAAGAGTCTTTAAAAATGACAGTGTCTTTGGCGATAGTGTTTATGCTGAATTTAATGGCTTCCGCTATAGCGTATAGTTCTCCTGTATATATTGTGGTTTCTGGAGGCATACTGTATTTATGGATAGTGCCTCCTGAAATAACTGATGCACCTACTCGTCCGCCTTCATGTGTCTTAGAGGCATCTGTGTAGATAGTGTTGTAGCCTCTGTACTTAGTTTCTATATCATGGATTTTTTTAAGGAGTTCGGGGTTGGGGTTAGTAGACTTAGGGAATAATGTGAGTGAGGTATTACAGGGGTATTTGTACTAGCCAGGGTGGTGGGATTTCTTCGTGAGTGGCTAATACATTCTCAAAAGAGAAGCCAGAATTGTTCACTCGTAGTTTGAAAGGTTTTTTAGTGTTGCTGTTCTGTGGAAGAGCACTTCCACGGTTCACGTTCCAGAATGTGTGTTGATAAGTTGGGTGTTTTTTGTCCGCTGATATTTTGGCTGCGTATGTTAGGCTCAGATATTGCCGTCTCAATTCCAGTGGTGGTTCGTTTGCTTCGACATAGATACTCTCCACTGGGGTAGTTCGGAAAGCTCCCATTGCAAGTCTCAGAGCTGTGTTAGCTAAAGTGTCTAATTGTTTCAGGAGGGGTTTTGCTGCTGTTGTGTAACTCATTGAGCCGTAGTCTATTTTTGATCTTATGAGGGATCTATAGACTCTGGTTAGGGTGGTGCTATCCGCACCCCAGGTGTGACTGGATAATGTGTTCAGTAAATTGATCCCACTCTGGCAGTGCAACTTGAGTTGACGAATATGAGCATCCCATTTCAGTTTTTCATCGAATATTATACCAAGAAACTTGAATTGTCTCAGAAATTTTAGCTGTACACCATATAGTTCTAGGGTCGGATATATTGTAGGCGGACGTTTTTTGAATAGCATACATTTAGTTTTTGTATTTGAGAAGGTGAATCCTGACTGGTTGGACCATTCTTCTAGTTTTGTGATAGCTTTTTGAAGAAGTTTAGTTGCAGAGATTGTGTTGTTGCTGCTAACATATATCACGAGTTCATCAGTATATAAATCACCTTCAACAGGAGTAGATAAGCTAGGAGAGTTCTGGATCGGAAGTGACCTGTCAACCACAGAACACAAACTGAGAACAGCATATTGACAGTGACACGGAACACAGTGACAGATGTGACACGGAACACAGAGTATTACCACAGAACACAAACTGAGAACAGCATATTGACAGTGACACGGAACACAGTGACAGATGTGACACGGAACACAGAGTATTTTTCCAACGGGGTTTCAAATGTTAGATTCCTACATTTCATGAGCGCCATCTAGCGGAGAGGGGATAAGTTACTGCATTTAGATTCCTACAATTCATGAGCGCCATCTAGCGGAGAGGGGATAAGTTACTGCATTTAGATTCCTACAATTCATGAGCGCCGTCTAGCGGAGAGGGGATAAGTTACTGTATTTAGATTCCTAATTTTCATGACCGCCATTAGAGATTATTTATTTTATTACTGAGGAAAAAAAGTTCACCATTGCGCGGGATCGAACCCACAACCACACACACCAACACGTTAACAGTCTAAGCGTTTTCCAAGCCTGCTATCTCGGTTACCCATGTGAATGTGAGAAAGCAATGTATATATTTTGGATGACGGTGCGTGCGCACATCAGATAAGCGGCGAGCTCATAAATTGAAATGTCGCTGTGTCGACACCGCTTCGACGTGAGGGCGATAAGCCGTTTGGGTCTGCGCGCTCGGAAAACCCTTCTCGTTTCAAGCAAACGACTCCCAAAATCGTCTTTTGCCGAAAATTTGATGGCGATTCAGTTTTTGATTCGTTTAAATCGGCCAAGATTTGATTTTCGTAAAGAATATACGAGTTGAATTGCAAATTATGCTTATTCGACACAACAGCATCATTAAACGTGCTTAAGAAATCAGTGAAATAAAATGTGTTATGTTTAATATTGTATTTATAAAATTTGCTTTATACCTGTGTAAATGTGAGAAATCAAAGAATGTATGTTGGATGACGGCGCGTGCGCACATCAGATAAGACGTCAGCTCATAAATTGAAATGTCGCTGTGTTAACATCGATGTCGACACCGCTTCGACGTGAGGGCGATAAGCCGTTTGGGTCTGCGCGCTCGGAAAACCCTTCTCGTTTCAAGCAAACGACTCCCAAAATCGTCTTTTGCCGAAAATTTGATGGCGATTCAGTTTTTGATTCGTTTAAATCGGCCAAGATTTGATTTTCGTAAAGAATATACGAGTTGAATTGCAAATTATGCTTATTCGACACAACAGCATCATTAAACGTGCTTAAGAAATCAGTGAAATAAAATGTGTTATGTTTAATATTGTATCAAAAGAGATTTTCTGAATAAAACAACATTATACTTAAAATTTGCTTTATTTAATAAATGATTTTATCAAACAAAATTTTTAGATAGAGTACGGAGTGATTCTTCTTGATGGCATCTCATTGCGTTGACGAAAACGTGTAGGATTTTTGAAAACCTTCTCATTCCAATCTTTTTCACTGAATTGGGTGGTTGGATTGATAGTCATATCATTGAACAATGTAAACACCTTTTGTTTTTCCTCAAAAAAGTTTAGAATATTTTTTAATTCCTCCAAACGTCGAATGTGTTGCTCCAACCTTTCTTTCAACATCATCGTAACTCTATGACTCTCAGACTGAAACTGCTGTCAAAAAAACTTGTTTGTTGTCTACACCCCTTCTCCAATAAAAAACATTTTTTTAAATCTCTCTATTGCTCATAAAGGTAAAGTATTACAAAACCATTTAAATCGGCCAAGATTTGATTTTCGTAAAGAATATATACGAGTTGAATTGCAAATTATGCTTATTCGATACAATGTCAACAGCATCATCACAACAAGATTCCTCAGAAGAAGAACAATTTTGTTGCATTAAGAAATGTTTCCAAATACCAGAAAACCAAGTTGACGGTCGAGCATGTGAACGATGTAACTCTTTCGGATACTGCATGTGTAATTGCCAATCGAGAGATAAATATAAGATGATGCGATGTCTAATGGCTTTCATTTTGTGTCTACGTATTAGAGAAGAAACACAGTAGAAGATGGCTAAATTGAAGGCATCGTTTGTACTTTTATACAATATAATTGGAAACATGTTGTACGTAGATATACCACCAAATGTAATCGAAGCAGGCATTTGTTTCAACGATCAACAATGTATAGCAATGAGAAAAATAACCGTGAACGATGGGCAGATGCATGTATTCTCCACCGAAATTCCAGAGCGAGAAAACAAGTTTAAAATTCGATTCGTGTTCTACCCAAATAGAACATGGGGAGATACTGGAATATTTCATCTACCATCAGAAGAAACCACCAAAAGAAATATCTACGACGATGGTGACGAAGAGAAATCCTCAACTCCGCTTGAGAGCAGCAGGAGCGAAGAGAATTCCGAAAAATCGCCAAAATTACATACCAATTCATCTATGAAATCATATATAAATTTTTCCATATATTTAATGATGCTTATTATGTATTTATTTTAAATCGAAAATAAAAATGAATTGATATGGATTTGTTCAATTTTCCCAAACCGCAAAAAACCGCCGTTGATAAGTCTAATTAAAAAAATCGCTATCAGAAAAAACAAGTTGGTTTTCAGTGGAAGTGAGATTAATCAACAGGAAACAATATCCGCTTGAAATGTGGTTTGTTGCAACAAAAGAAAGCATGTGCAGCTCCATGTTATCATTTTCCTATGGATTCGTAGGCGAAAGAAAAATATAAATAGCAAAGATAACCTTTAGGAGCTCATTGCTCATTCTAGTGTCACAGCAAGAAGCAGCAGCCTTCATCAGTTAACTTGTACTTTCTCTTCCCTCAACCAACCTGCAATAGTAAGTTTTACAAACATATACTTTTTTTCTCTCTCTCTCTCTCTCTACATATACTTTTCCTCTTTACATATCAAAAAATGATGCTTTTACTTATATTGTTACAGATGGCATTTTTACAAGCTCTCAATAAAGCCACAATCATCGAGCAAAAACCTTGCACCAAAATCAGCGATCTCCAAATTGAGACGAAGTATCGAATTATAGGTGCAAAGGCAGTCGGCAGCAAGTTTGGCGAAACCATCTTGCTAGAGCTGGAGGATACTGTAGTGTTCCTTCCAAAGCGGGTTGTTGAAGCCTATCTACCACATCTAGAAGAAATCGGGAGTGGAAAATACTCCCTAGTTTTCCTGGGACAGGTGCCGACTGGGAAGGCAAACCTTGCAGCTTCATTTGAAATATTGGAATATTAAGTGAGTCTTTTTGAATATTTTTATGATGGAGAAAATTAGCGTTATAAAAAAATCTGATAATTTAGTTGTAGCTATAAGAAAATTACGAAAAATTTTATTTGATAAATTCACTAGTGTAGACGAAAGAGTTTGGTTGAATAGGTTAAAACGATATATAGGAATGTGTAATAGGGAAATGAAAAATACAGACTTACCCATCGGAATTAGGAGAAAACTACAGACAAACATTGGACATTTCAAACATTTTCAAAATTTAATTAAGAACCGTAAAGAATATAGAGGTGGTAGCATCATCGGACTTAAACGTAAACAAAGGGTTCAGTGGAGGGAAATAACATCGAGTTTTGTGAGTCGAATTCAGACAGGAATTATATTTAATCATGCACATATTGACTTGGAACAATTTTTGGCGGATTGTTTCAATATTTTGAAGCTAAAACTTGCTAAAATCCTTGAAAAACATGTAATTATTAAAGTCAACACAACTTTCTGCGGCGAATTCATAAAGATTTCGAAACATGATGATGGCGAAGTTTTAGATTTAAAATACTTTAATACAAAAAATTCAATTGTGGATGGTTCGACGGACGTGCAACGCTGGTTCATTGATAATGTTTATAGCAAAATTCAAAATGAAATGAGTGAATTTCAAGAACGTGATAGCGGTTGGGCATTGAAGAAAATAATTTCATTAGAAGTTAATATTAACAAAGTTGAAATCGGGAATGGTTCATCTTTCATTAGACTACCACAACAAATCACCAATAAACATGCATGTTTGAATATTCAAAATGACGATACAGCTTGTTTTTATTGGTCGGTTGTTGCAGCGTTACATCCTGCAAAAATTAACAATAACCGAACCTCATCATATCCTCACTACAAAACAGTTTTGAAAACTCAAAATCTGGATACACCGATGTCGTTACACCATATTACAAAATTTGAGAAAGCAAACGATATTTCTGTAAATGTTTACGCGTTAGAGTTGAATGCAGTTAAAGAAAAATCATTTTATAATGTAGTGCCAGCTAGATTAACATCCAATAAATTAGATAAACATGTAAATTTACTTTTGATTCAAAATAAATATTTTCCAAAATTGAATGATTATGATGCTCCTCCCATTGATGATGAGACTGTCGATATTAAATTTCATTATTGCCTTATTAAAGATTTATCACGATTAATATCACAACAAATTAATAGACATAATGGGAAAAAATTCATGTGCGATCGATGTCTCAATTATTTCCGACATAAAGAAACATTAGAGGAACATCAAACGCTTTGCTCTCAATTGAATCATTGTAAAATTTCATTTCCAAAATTTACTCATGTAGAATTTAAAAATTTCGCTTACAAACAAACAACTCCTTTCGTTATTTATGCAGATTTTGAGTGCCAATTAGAGGATGTAAATGATTCAGTCTCTTCTAAAACAGCTAAATATCAAAGACATACACCATACAGCGCTGGTTATTATGTCAAATGCTCATATGATGATTCTTTATCATTTTTCAATAGCTATCGAGGTTCAGATTGCATGGACTGGTTTGCAAATGAAATATCCAACATTGCGGAGATTGTTCAATCAAAAATTAAAACAATCACCCTGATGACTGAAAATCGTAGCAAGTGTAATGCAATAACATGTCATATTTGCGAGAAAAAATTCATGGAAAAAGACATCATTGTACGTGATCATGATCATTTTACTGGAAAGTTCAGAGGATTTGCACACCAATCCTGTAATCTCAATTTTCGAAAATTGTTTGTGGTGCCCATCATTTTTCACAATTTGTCCGGCTACGATAGTCATTTTATGATTAAACAATTGAGTAGAAAGGGATGCATGAGCATACTGCCAATTAATATGGAAAAATATATTTCATTTACTCTTTCTGATGATAAAACAAACATAAAATTTAGATTTATAGACTCTTTTCGCTTTCTCGGCACATCATTAGACAAATTAGCTTCAATAATGGATCGACAAGATTTGAAAATTATGAAACGCGAGTTCAATGAATTGAACGAAGAGACGTTCACTTTTCTCACCAAAAAAGGAGTATTTCCCTATGATTATGTTAATTGTTTGGAAAAACTTGAGGAAACTGAACTACCTGCGAAAGAACACTTTTACAATAAACTCAACGACGAAGATATATCTGATGGGCAGTATGCTCATGCTCAAAGCGTATGGGAAGTTTTCAAAATTTCTAATTTGGGGGTATACTCTGATCTCTATTTAAAGACAGACGTTTTGTTGTTGGCTGATGTGTTTGAGAATTTTCGACAAAAATGTTTAGCAACCTACGAGTTAGATCCAGCTTGGTACTATACCATGCCTGGATACACTTGGGACGCGATGTTAAAGTTCACTCAATGTAAACTGGAATTACTGAATGATGTAGATCAAATCATGTTTATAGAAAAGGGGATTCGTGGCGGTATATCGGTTTGCAGCGGTAGATATTCGGAAGCCAACAACAAATACATGCCGGAATATGATTTCACAAAACCGTCGAATTATATAATGTATTTAGATGTTAATAATTTATATGGGTGGGCAATGTCGGAGTTTCTTCCTTACGGCGGGTTTTCGTGGCTGGAAGATGTGGAAAATTTTGATGTAACAGCTATCCCAGACGATGCACCTGAGGGATATATGCTACAAGTGGATCTGGAATATCCTCACAACTTGCACCGTCTGCATCAAGATTTTCCATTCGCTGCCGAACACCGCATACCACCCGGTTCAAAATTACCAAAATTAATGACAACTCTTTATAATAAAAAAGAATATGTTATACACTATAGAAATTTGAAGCAATGTTTGGCAAATGGTTTGAAAGTCACGAAAATACATAAAATTTTGAAATTTAAGCAGTCAGCTTGGCTGCGATCTTACATTGAGCTAAACACTACTTTGAGGACCGCAGCCAAGAACGAATTTGAGAAGAACTTATTCAAACTTATGAACAATGCGGTGTTTGGCAAAACGATGGAAAATATCCGTAAGCATAGGATTGTTAAGCTAGTAAGATCATGGGAGGGAAGATACGGAGCGAAAAATTTAATTGCAAGCCCACAATTCCGGAACCGAACAATTTTCGATGAAAACTTGGTGGCTATCGAATTACAGAAAACCGAAGTTTTATTCAACAAACCGCTGTATGTTGGAATGGCTATTTTGGATCTATCAAAATTGTGCATGTATAATTTTCATTATGATTTTATGCTACCCAAATTGGGTATTGAAAAATGTAAACTTTTATACATGGACACCGATAGTTTCATTTATGAACTGTTGTGTAGTGATGCATATGAAGAAGTTATAAAGGCTAATATCTCTAAATTTGATACATCAGATTATAATGTTGAAAACATCTATAAAATACCGTTGGTCAATAAGAAAAAGTTGGGTTTAATGAAGGATGAAGCAAATGGTAAAATAATCACTCATTTTATTGGTTTGCGTTCTAAAATGTATACATTTAAAGTTCAGGGGGGTAAAGTAGTCAAAAAATCAAAGGGAGTGAAATATAATGTTGTAAAAAATAAGATAACATTTGATGATTATTTCAATTGCTTGAAGGAATTTAATCAAAAATCGACGAGTCAGCGTTGCATCCGTTCATATGCACACAATGTTTTTAGTATAGAACAGTCAAAAATTGCTCTAAGTCCGTACGACGATAAACGATTTCTAATTCCAAACTCTTTCGATACATTACCGTGGGGTCATCATGATCAATAAATTTTTCTGTTTTAGGTGAATGACATCACCAGCGCAACTAAAGGCTTTATGTATAGTATTTTAGGTTATGTGTACAGGTACTCCATCATAGAATATTCAAAAAGATTTTTTAGCTTTAAGTATTCTTGATTTCAAAATTTATGTTAGATTTTCTTATATTTATCTTATTTTTTATATTAATAAAAACATATATACAGACATAATTTGTTTTATTTATCACAATTTTCGAAACGAAATTGTCCTAGCAGTCTTGCAATAATTGAAAACTTTGCTTTCCAATGTTTTTTTATGAATGAGATTGTTTTTTTCAATATATTTAATAAAAAACACAATTTTACTATGTTGTTTTATTTTCTATGTTAAAATGCTGTACAATATCTGCATTATAATAAAAGAGATATTCTCTTAGAGCATTAGTATATAGACAATCTATTGAGGATGCTTCACAAAAACCATAAAGTAGGTCTAAAACACTCATATTACAATTACATAACCAATTTCTAACAATATCAAATAAATTTCGATAAAATTCATCGAAATTGATGGATTCCAACATGGCAAGTCGATCTGAAATCACATGCTGTACATCTAAAATGAGAGCAATGTCTTCTTCGTACAGGTTCATGTTGACATTGAACTTGGAAACAGACACGATGTTCATGTAGCTACCATACTGATATTGAACCATTTTCACAAAGTCTCCACATTTTGTCACTAGAGGGTCCATAGCAGCACGATCTTCGGCATTTTGATGTATTTCTTGTAAGAAGTTGATGATTGAAGCCCACTCGTAGGTTGTGAATGAAATTTCCCAAGGCGTAAACATTCGCTTCAGAATAACGCATGCACCAAAGTCTCTTGTAGGACTCAGACCACATCGCACCTCGTAGTTACTTGGTTGCGGTAGAGGAAAAGTCATCAAAAGTAATGGTTTTTCGGTTTGAGCTCTAGTTTCGAACCCATCGTCATACTCTCGTTGGGCAGCATCTTCGTATTGATCTAGAATTCGATTGACGGCTTGGAGATCTTCATCATTTCCTCGCATACTGGCGTCAGACTTTCACATCAACTAACAAACATTTTCCAAATCACACGTTATTTATATCGGAAAATCACGTGACATCATTTTCGCTTGTTTCTAGTTTTACATGTATTTAAATGGGAAAACGGGTCACATTTGCAGAAAGTGGTAAAAATGCATTGTTTCTTATGTAAAACACGCACAAATCGTTGAGTTTGGGGGGCCTTTTACGAATCAAACAATTGCGTCTTTTCCTATCCAGCTGTTGTGTTTCTTATCGAACCCAAGCCATTTCACATACAATTTATTTCCTTTCTTCCTGAGTACCTTTTCCACGAGATAGATGTTGGGATTTGAGGTTTTTTGCAATTCTTCTTCGTAGAAAGCCCCACTGACTTTTACTCCATGCATATCTTCCAACAAATATGTAACGGGGTTGGTTATCTTGACAGTGACAATTTTAAATAGTTCTGTCGTCCAATTGGGAGTGTATCCTTTTTCGAAAAGGTGTTTAGTCTTACTCAAGCGAACAATGTCGCCGACTTTTAATTTTCGCGGCCCGATAATCTTCAAGTGCGCGTACGCTTTATCGAGAATGAACTTTTCGTTGGATTTATTAACTTGCGATGGTTTGTAGCCAGTCTTGCTGTGACGTGTATCATTGTAGGCTTTTGTAATGCTAGGTAATATGTCTATCCATTTGTAGGTCCCATTCAAACTAAAGTATTTGAAAAGTTTTTCTTTCAGCGTTCTGATTACACGTTCTGCTATTGCAGCTTTCTTGACGTTGTACGTATTATAGTGGTTGATGTTATGTTTTTTCATAAGTTCTTGAAATTTACTATTAAAAAATTCCTTACCCTGGTCCGTCTGTAAATTTTTTGGGCAACGTTTCGTGTGCATCAAAATGTCTGTGAATACCTTAGTTATTTCCTCACCGGTTTTCGTTTTCAATGGACGAGTCCATACGTACTTGGAGAAACAATCAATTATGATCATAATCAATTTAAAATTTCGATTTTGTCCAGCATACTGACGCATCTCTGCCAGATCCATTTGCCATAAATCATCCAAACCTTTGATGATTGTACGTCGTCGGGGGTATGTTTTACGAGCAGGTTTATGCAACTCGTTGACAATTTGAACCTTTTCTTTCGAAGTCATTACTGCGAATGTGCTTACTTTTTCTTGATGAGTTGCTCAAAATTTGGATGCTTAGATTTTATGCTCATATTCAAATTAAATTCATCATTTTATCTTATTTTTTCTTGTGATGAGTTGCTCTAAATTTGTTATGGATGCTTGGATTTTTTTTATGCTTATATTCAAATTTGTAATATCCAGTCCTAATTCAGATATTTGGTAAACGACATTCGTTCGAAACTGATTCAACTCTCTTTCCACATTTTTGGTTAAAGTGTGCGCTTCAGTCGCATTTTCAAATTTTTTGTTGATGGCATGAGTGAGTTGTTTCAAATTGTTTGTGTAAGCACGCTCCACATCTGATATAACCAAGTTCACTTTAAAGAATTGTGTTTCAACATCTTTCTGCAAGTGATTAAGCTTTTTAGCGAGAATGTCGTCTGTCTGTTTGTATTCAACGTCTTTTGCAGACAGCTCGCTAATTCGATTACGAAAGTCACCGAATGTTTCGGTAACAATTTCAAATTTTTTTTCGAATTGTTTCACAATCTCGGTGAGGTCCTCAATGGTTTTCGTAAACACGTCAGCCCAATGTTTCATCTGATTGTCTACGTACTGCTTGTTGGTAGCATCCATAGGATTAGTTGGCATTTTTACGTTACACAGCTTCAATTTTTTAAAATCAATATTACCGTCAGGAGTATGTGCTAAACCATCACCAAGTTCAATCATCGGACGCAATCGTTTTCTTGAAGAACTATGTCCGAACTTATCGATGGTCATCTTGGAAATGATGTCTATTGAATGATGTTGGCCTCTTTCAATTCTTCGATTATGGATATAATTTCATTGTCAAGTGAAGTGTTTCCAGCATTTTTGGACGCCAACAACAATCGTAAACGCTCACACAATTCGTTCGGGTCATCCCAATAAATGTATTCCATAGGTTTGGAATTGTAAGACATTAAGCCCCGTCCCTCCGCCATTCGCGTCGACTTTCGAATAAACATTGGTTTGATGATTTCCATATATTTGCGTCTATTAGTTCCTTTCAATGCACTATTTGCTTTTTTATGTACATTCGACAGTTCTAAAATGTGTTTGTACGCAACGAGATCGTCCTTGTTGAAATTTTCTGGATCATCGTAGAATATCAGTTCATATAGCCCAGGTGTTCCTATCACTTGCTGCCCACCAACTTTGATGTGCTGCTTATCAAAATCGATTTCTTTTGAACCAAGCCGCCATTTTGAAGTTGTAAAATCATATATGGGTCCGTATACTTTGTCTATCTTCTCATCATTGCTCCAATATTGTGTTAAGAATTTATGACTCATTGGTGGATACTGATCGATATATGCTTGAATGACTTGAGGAGCAATTGTATCTTCAAATGTTCCTTCTTCTTCGAATACTTCATCATCTCCATCAGTACTGGCAATAGGTTCAAGTTTTTGGAATGGTGGTAGAATTTCAGCATCACCCACCGATGCATCCTCTGTCTTCACTTCTTTTTTTGGTACGGTATGTTCATTCCTAAGCTTTTCAGCTACTGCCAGCTGCTTTTTCAGTGGAACCGATATGGGTTTGAAAAATTTTTGTAATGCCTCATCCTCTTCTGATTTACCCAATTTCAATGATAAGTATTTCTTTTTTATGATCCTAGCGATTTCATTGATTTTCGTTTTGCGAACTATGTCAACCTCTTTGCTGGGTGGTTTCATGTTGACGAATATACTTTTTCATGATAAGTTCATGGTTTTATAAACTTATCGAAGCCATATCGATAGCGACCTGCATTCAGATCACACTCCTTTACGATCACCATTGCACCGAATTTTTCATTCCAACAATCAGCACACATTCGCTTGAAATCGTTGAATGAGACATCAGGTGAAACGTGTTCATCATACACATGCTTTAAATTTATTTCATCTTGCTTGAACAACACAATTAGATTGCAATTGTCTCGCAACATTTGCTTTGGAGCCTTACTATACGTTTGCCCAATGTACATAACATCTATACCTCGATGTCGACACATGGAATAATATTCTTGGATTTTCTGCTGTTTATCACAAGATATGTCATCAAAAATGAATATGGAATTTGGTTTAGCCTCGTTGGGACTTATAATTTCCTCGTTCTCTTTGAATTGAAAATATTCGATTCCTTTGACTTTTTTCAACACCTCTTCGAGTAACTGATACTTGGGTTGATACAATGACTTTGAATACACGTAAACGTTTTCAAATTTAGCACCATTTGGGTGGAAGAGCAGTGAAAGTGCTGCATTTGTTTTCCCACATCCACTCGGTCCACATATGATTGCACGAAATGAATGTGGTAGCAATGTGCCATGCTTACTGCTGGTAGATTGACTTTCATTTAAGTAATCTAAATTTTCGATCGGTAAGGTATGCTTCTGTTGAACAACCCTCATGTTGTGCACGATACCATGAAATGTTTAGGATTTTGTATAAATGTTCATGTCTTTCAATATTGACATCATTTTCAATGTTGATTCATCACGGTAAGGGTGTGGTTAATACGCTTATCAATAACCTACCATTCGAACTACATCTGCCAGGCTATTCTTATTGTGGACCGGGAACTAAATTGAAAGAACGCTTAGAACGTGGAGATAGAGGTATAAATCCGTTGGACGAAGCTTGCAGGGAACACGACATTGCATACTCTCAAAACAAATCATTGGAAGAACGTCATAAAGCCGATCAAGTGTTGGAACATAGAGCTTGGGAACGAGTCAAATCGAAAGACGCAAAATTTGGCGAAAAATCTGCTGCTTGGTTCGTCACCAACGCTATGAAGGCAAAACGCAAACTCGGCATGGGTATGGATAAACGATTCTCCCAAATTGCAAAGAACATTCATCAAGCTATGAAAAAGTCTCATCACGAAGGTGGCAGTTTGAAAAAGTCATCTGCTGCTGCTTTGAAAGCCGCTCGATTAGCTGTCAAAAAATGTGGAGGTCGAAAACGTATTCGAGTACCTAGAATTATACCATTACCAAAAAGTGGCGGATTTCTACCGCTAATTCCCTTGTTTGCCGGTCTCTCGGCTCTAGGGTCGCTGGCTGGAGGAGCGAGCGCCATCGCAAAGACCATCATCGACACGAAAAATGCAAAGAAAAAGATGGAAGAAGACGCACGACATAATAAAGCTATGGAACATTTGGGATCCGGCTTGTATCTACGAAAAACGCGTAACGGATTCGGTCTGTTCTTGAAGAAATAGCATAAAGGAGGAGAAGGATTGTACTTGAAACAAAAAAACTACTAGCTCAGCTACCCAACAGAGCTCTGTACGATGGGGAGATTATGGAATGTGCGAAAAAGATGAAAATTCCACATTTTCGTGGTGTTTTTATGCGAGACACTCTTCCTCATCATACAAGACGTCGCGAATGTGCCGTAGTGAATTTAGATTCCTCCATCAATCCAGGTACACATTGGGTAGCTTACAAAAAGGATGATAACACTGTACAATATTTCGATAGTTTTGGAAATTTGAAGCCGCCAAAGGAATTGGTCGATTATTTTGGAAAGCAGCGTGTTAAGATATTTTATAATTACGATGTATATCAAACATATGATCAAAACAATTGTGGACACTTGTGTTTAGCATTTCTATGTCAATAAAAGATACTGTCACAACTACTTGTGTATCAGTCATGTCGATGAAACGAAGTGATACAATACTGACTTTGAAGAGTCATTCTTCGATTCTCTCAATTGATCTATCACCGCCGCTTCACTTGCAGCGTGACAGTGAATATGGTTTGGCTCTTCTTAGTTTTCATTCGTACAACAGTATACCCAACATCGATGAAGGTACAAAGTTCCACTATGTAGATGGAAAGGGTAAGAAAAGCATCGACATTCCAACGGGAGCATACGAAATTGAGGATATTGAAAAGTTTATTCAGAAAGCAATCGTACCAAAGACGACGAAGGTAAAGCCTGAAGATTACTTCTACCTCAAACCGAATAATAATACATTGAAATGTGAAATTTTTTGTAAAGATTTTGATATTGATTTCACTCCGAACGATAGTTTGACACACATATTGGGATACTCTCCTAAGATTCTGCCAAAAAATGTTACTCACATGTCCGATCAGCCTGTCAACATTATAAAAGTACGAACCATACACATCGATTCCAACATTACTTCGGGAGCCTTCTACAACGATAGACCTTCGCACACAATCTACGAATTTGCTATCAGAGAAGATCCTGGTTACGCTATCGACGAAAGTCCAAATCCTCTCATTTATCTACCCATCACTACAGACGAGATTCATAATATAACACTTAAAATTTTGGACCAAAACTTTCAGCTGGTGAATTTCCAAGGTGAAGAAATCATAATTCGATTACATCTCAAAGAATTATGGTACTAGGTATTTATAAAATACATCTACCTACGAATAGACCATCAGTCTTCTTCGAGACAAAGAACATCCAACACCACCGTGAACTCAGTGTGAAAAATATCCGATTTCTCAAATCCTTAGGCTACAATGTTATCTCCGCAAGTGTTCAACATTTTCCAAAAACCTCAAATGGACACATCAATTCAAAAAGATGAATGGCGTACCTACTATCCATACGTTAAATCTTTCCGCAACAATGATGTCATAGAAATTAGCATTAATCAATCAGATGCTTTCGATGCTCTTTACGCAAGCCTGTTACATATCAGTGGAAAAATTAAGCGCACCAAGGGTAATGGAGAAGTAACTTTTGTCAATAATGCTGGCGCTTTCATGTTCCAATCCATTAGCTACGAACAAAATGGTAAAGAGTTGGAATCAGTGCGTGACGTTGGAATTGTGAGTACCGTTCGAGGGTTTTTATGTTATAGTGAAGAAGAGTCTAAACCCTTGAGTATAGCGACTTGGAGTCCAGATAAAGATGTTGGTATCATCAATGCGGATACTTTGTCATTTAGTATGCTCATTCCGTTGAAACATTTTTTGAATATTTTCAATGACTACGAATATGTCGTATATGGAAAACATACCATCCGATTAGTGCGTGCTCAAAATGACAATCAATGCTTTACCATCGCCAATTCTACAACAACTGAAGTACAATTGGAAATTGAAAATATCGAGCTCAAAGTACAAAGATTGCATCCAAACGATCAAATTAAATTGCAACTTTTAAAAGCAATCAAAGCTGACACTCCCATCTTGATACCGTTTAGAAAATGGGAAATTCACATGTTGCCTGCTCTCACTACAGGAGCCACCAACGAAATTTGGTCGGTGAAAACTTCATCATTTTTAGAAAGTCCTCGCTATGTCATCGTTTGTTTCCAGAGCAACCACAAAAAGAACCAAGTGAATAACGATCCTACGAAATTTAATTATGCAAACATCATGAATATCACCTTGACGCTGAACGGAGACAGCTATCCAAAGGAGAAGATGCATTTGGACTTTGAAAAGGGGGATTTTACCGAAGCTTACTTCAACTACACTCAATTTGGAAAAAGCTACAAACACTCCTATCTACATACGCCGCTCCTAAGTTACTCTGAATTTGCAGATAAACCTCTATTTGTCATCGATTGTTCTCATCGAGATGAAAGCGTGAAAAGTTCAAGTGTTGATGTCAAGCTTGAAATAGAAGCGTCCAAAGGTTTTCCAGCAAATACTTGTGTCTATTGCATCATCATTCACGATAACATAATTGAACAACATCCTCTCAGTGAAATTATAAAGAGATGGAACTAGGATGACCTCTGTCATCAGTTTAAGTTCAACCATCGTCGAGGAGAGATGAGAATAGCGTTCGTAGACATTCAAGGCTTCAATGTGAAGTGCCAATTCCACCCCAAAGAAATTGCCTTAAGGATTGGCCGTCGATGTAGTAATTATTTGCTATCACCACCAATACCGTTCTCATCGCTAAGCAAAGCAGACCGATGTGGCGTTTGTTATTTGGAGAAGAATGTACATAACCTCAAATATTCTTCCGGCTTTATACCATACGAATCGTTGGATGATATTCTGAAGGAAAAACTCAACGAAATTGATATCATCTATGTGCGAGGACATCAGAAGAAGCAATTTTTGGATGATAAACTTCAATCTTTCTACGGCGAGCAAGCTAGTAGAGTCGTGAATTTGGAGGAATTTGATGACTCATGGCACACTGTTCCAGCGTTCAACAACAGCGAATTTACATCATGTATGCACCACACATATAGCAACAGTCAATTCTATAATTGTAGTCTTAGAAATGTTGATGAATTGTATAAATGGTTTTGTAATACTTTACCTTTATGAGCAATAGAGAGATTTAAAAAAATGTTTTTTATTGGAGAAGGGGTGTAGACAAGAAACAAGTTTTTTTGACAGCAGTTTCAGTCTGAGAGTCATAGAGTTACGATGATGTTGAAAGAAAGGTTGGAGCAACACATTCGACGTTTGGAAGAATTAAAAAATATTCTAAACTTTTTTGAGGAAAAACAAAAGGTGTTTACATTGTTCAATGATATGGCTATCAATCCTACCACCCAATTCAGTGAAAACGATTGGAATGAGAAGGTTTTCAAAAATCCTACACGTTTTCGTCAACGCAATGAGATGCCATCAAGAAGAATCACTCCGTACTCTATTTAAAAATTTTGTTTGATAAAATCATTTATTAAATAAATCAAATTTTAAGTATAATGTTGTTTTATTCAGAAAATCTCTTTTGATACAATATTAAACATAACACATTTTATTTCACTGATTTCTTAAGCACGTTTAATGATGCTGTTGTGTCGAATAAGCATAATTTGCAATTCAACTCGTATATTCTTTACGAAAATCAAATCTTGACCGATTTAAATGAATCAAAAACTGAATCGCCATCAAATTTTCGGCAGAAGACGATTTTGGGAGTCGTTTGCTTGAAACGATGAGGGCTGTCCGAGCGCACACACCCAAACGGCTTATCGCCCTCACGTCGAAGCGGTGTCGACATCGATGTTAACACAGCGACATTTCAATTTATGAGCTGACGTCTTATCTGATGTGCGCACGCGCCGTCATCCAACATACATTCTTTGATTTCTCACATTTACACAGGTATAAAGCAAATTTTATAAATACAATATTAAACATAACACATTTTCTTTCACTCCTAATTTCTTAAGCACTTTTAATGATGCTGTTGTGTCGAATAAGCATAATTTGCAATTCAACTCGTATATTCTTTACGAAAATCAAATCTTGGCCGATTTAAACGAATCAAAAACTGAATCGCCATCAAATTTTCGGCAAAAGACGATTTTGGGAGTCGTTTGCTTGAAACGAGAAGGGTTTTCCGAGCGCGCAGACCCAAACGGCTTATCGCCCTCACGTCGAAGCGGTGTCGACACAGCGACATTTCAATTTATGAGCTCGCCGCTTATCTGATGTGCGCACGCACCGTCATCCAAAATATATACATTGCTTTCTCACATTCACATGGGTAACCGAGATAGCAGGCTTGGAAAACGCTTAGACTGTTAACGTGTTGGTGTGTGTGGTTGTGGGTTCGATCCCGCGCAATGGTGAACTTTTTTTCCTCAGTAATAAAATAAATAATCTCTAATGGCGGTCATGAAAATTAGGAATCTAAATACAGTAACTTATCCCCTCTCCGCTAGACGGCGCTCATGAATTGTAGGAATCTAAATGCAGTAACTTATCCCCTCTCCGCTAGATGGCGCTCATGAATTGTAGGAATCTAAATGCAGTAACTTATCCCCTCTCCGCTAGATGGCGCTCATGAAATGTAGGAATCTAACATTTGAAACCCCGTTGGAAAAATACTCTGTGTTCCGTGTCACATCTGTCACTGTGTTCCGTGTCACTGTCAATATGCTGTTCTCAGTTTGTGTTCTGTGGTAATACTCTGTGTTCCGTGTCACATCTGTCACTGTGTTCCGTGTCACTGTCAATATGCTGTTCTCAGTTTGTGTTCTGTGGTTGACAGGTCACTTCCGATCCAGAACTCTCCTAGCTTATCTACTAACAGGAGCTTCGATACCCTCCAAAATATCATTAATTGCAATAAGGAATAGTGTAACGCTTAGTATTGATCCTTGTGGAGTACCGTTTTATTCTACCATTTCATCTGACAGCGTGTTGTTAACTCTCACGCAGAAGGAGCGGTTGCTCAAAAAATTTGAGACTAATGTTAAAAAGCTTCCATCTATTCCCCAATTTTTCAGTTTTTTTAGTATGTTATGTCTCCAGGCTGAATCATATGCTCTGCATATGTCGAAATATATTGCGATAACATTTCTCTTCGTAGCAAAAGCTTCGAGGACACTTGACTCGAGGTTGTATTGTCCGTTGTAGAACGATTTTTACGGAATCCACTCTGTTGGGGTTTCAGCAGACTATTCATTTCTAGATAAAATTGTAATCTTGTATTCAAAACTTTTTCAAGTATCTTACACATAGTATTCGTGAGAGGGATTGGTCGGTATGATTGGGCGTTAGTTCTTGGTTTACTTGGTTTTAAGATTGGAACTATTGTCGCTATTTTCCAGTTATCGGGAAAATATCCCTTTGTGAAAATAAAATTGTAAATCTGTAGGAGATACATTAAAGCAGCTTTTAATAGATGGGTGAGTAGGCTATATGGAATATCATCGGGACCATGGGAAGAGTTCCTGGTGTTGTTAATTGCATCTTCCAGTTCGACAAGAGTTATCTTTGCATTGAGGGGGTTTTGAGGAGTTTCTAAAATAATTATTGGTTCTTTTTCTATTGTTGTTTTGTATTCACGAAATTGCGGTTTATAGTTGTCATCACTAGAGGATCTTGAAATACATTTCCTAGCAAATTGGAGATTTCTCCACTATTTGTTATGGTTTTCCCTTCATATTCAAGTGATGTTATTGGTCGGTAAGATTTCCCTCCTTTGAGTTTTTTAATTTTGTTCCATATATCCGTCATTGTGGTGGAACTATTGATAGTGGACACGTAATTTCGCCAGGACTCCTTTTTACGTCTTTTAATTATAAATCTTGATTGTGCGCGAAGTTTCTTGAATTCTAAGAGGTTTTCTAATGTGGTTTGTTTCTTCAATCGGTTGAAAGCATGTTTCGTCTGTTTGATTGCTTCCTCACATTTTTTGTTCCACCAAGGAACCGGTTGGTGTCCAACTATTGGTGTTGTTTTACCTATTGCTTGTGCGCCTGCTTCTATTATTATGTGCGTAAAATGGTTGATAATTTCATTTATATGCGCCTCATCTTCGATTTCATTGGGTGTATTGTTTTCTACTAGGTTGCTGAATGATTGCCAGAGAAGGAGTTGAACCTAGTATTTGCCCCGTTGTTCAGTATCATCAAATTTGCTAAGTTGATGACATTTTCCAGTGATCGACCCCTTGTGTTGGTGGTATTACTTCCCCATGACTCATTGTGAGAGTTAAAGTCACCAAGTATGATACGTGGTTTTGAGATCTGTTTGAATAGGTCATTGATGCTCTGTTCATCTATATTGGTGCTTGGTGGGATATAGATGTTGCACAGATTAATATTAACTGGGCCTTTGATAGATATTGCTACAGCTTCTAAGTTTGTATGCAGTTGTATTTTCTCAGCATGGATAGACTTATCCACATAGATTGATACTCCTCCACTGGCCTTAACTTGTCTGGTCTTGTCGAATTTTATGGTGAGCTGAATAGATTTTTAGTTGGTAGGTTTTGCTATCCCGGAAATGTGTTTCCTGCAGACATAAAATTAATGGGTTTAATTCATTAATTAGTTTTTGTAGCATTTCCAGATGGGTGTACAACCCATTAAGATTCCATTGTAGAATGAACATTGCTTATGTTTTTAGAAGATTTCTTGGGAGGGACTGTCACTTTCCGATTCTGAGAGGGATTGTATTAGAGTTTGTTTCAAACTCTTTCTGCAACTGGTGGATAATTTTCTATTTTATTCTAGTTATTCTTGATTTGATTCCTCTCTCTAAAATAGAGGGGTGGATTTTCGAGAGAATGTCTAGTAGCCCGTGTATATCTTTCGTGTGTTCTTCGGCAATCGGTAGGGGTTTCTGAGAGCCAAAGCTGTTGTCCAGGAAGCTGATGAGCTGATCAAAACTTAATGGGAAAGGGGGATTTGCTTCTTCGATAGTTTTTTTTTTTTTTTTTAGGTGATATCATTTGTTCACATGAGTTAATCGATTCAGGAAGGTTGCATTTGACTCTTTTTGTGATAGGTTTGGGCTTCGTGAAAAAAGGTTCAGTTGTAGGGTTTTCAGGTGAAGGAGTAACTATTTCTGATGAGTTTCGCTTGTTGGTAGCGGGATTTAGGTTGAGGGGTGGTATTTCTTGTTCTGTATTATTTGATTCTGGAATTTGTTGGGAGATTATTTCATCGATTTTATTTAATTCTTGTGGTTCGGCTGTTTTTTCTAGTTCAGGACACACGGATGCAAGGTGTCCTATCTTTTACATCTGTAGCAGCTCAGGTTATCTTCGGAAAGAAATATTCGGTATATATTCTGGGTTGTTTATTCCAGCTCGTAGAAATGATATAGGTGATAAAAGAGTTAATCCATGGTTTCTTAGGGTTTTTCTATGATATCATGTGGAATCATCGGGCATACGTTAGATAATACGACTCATACCGCTGGGGAGATGAGTGGTGATGTGGTTATTCACTTGAATTTCTCCATGTTCTGATAGAAACTTATCGACTATGTCCTTACTCGACAGATATACACATATACGATTATTTGATATTCTCGATGTGAACAGTATATGTTTAGGTTGAGTAATTGATCCAAGGGCGACTATGTAGTCCTGAAGCTTGACTCCATCGATAGTAGGGAAAATGATGGCCTGCTCTTTGGTTGGGAATTGGGTAATTTTGCCTTGACTAACAATATTGGAGTACGTATTAGGTTGAACATTGGTTGAAGAGTTAGGAGATGTTATTTGAGGACCCCTGTAGTCAGAAGTGCCCCTATTGGTATTTTCAGACATTGTTGTAATACCAAGCTAACATCACCGTGCATGCGATGTTTATTTTTCTTTCACTAACTAATGCAGTGTTGTTCGAGAAAATAGAATAAATTAAAAAATATAAGCTCACTATGACTGCAGGTGTTCCAAAATGTAAATAAAGGTAGCACGCCTATGCGGACGAAAGATATCCAAAATATTCAATACAATTATTGGTTGTTTGGCACCAGATTATATGGAACACACTCACGCAAAGTACTGTAGATTTCTAATTTGATTCAAAGAAAAGTTATGGACTAGCTTGTAGGTATATATTTACCTCTAAGAGTATATGCGGTGATTTAATAATTTGATTAATAATTTAGTGTAACAAATGAGAAATAGTTATGAAAGCAGGAATCCAAGGAGTGTTCATAGCAGCTCATGTTTCATCTCTAATAACAATCGCTAATATATTTGACCTAGTTTGACTCACTAACATTGAAGCTGATTGAGTTTCATATATTATTGATACACGTGGTTATTGAGTTATGGATATACTATTTTAATTTTATATTATATTTAGTAATTGAAATATAAGTAATAAGCAATTTTCAGTGCAATATGTATTGATTCTCCAAACGTATTTTTAAAGCAATTCACTGCACTTTTTTATTTCCATACGTAGAGAGTGTGTTCATTTTTATAGAAAATCATTATAAAATTTCGGCAGATATTTTTCCATCGATAATTTAACGATAGTTGTCGATACACATTGGTGTTTTCTGGTGCGAGATCATCTTAATGTTGTTTAAAAAGCCGCGTTATAGTTACCGTTGTGAAAATATGTACCTAGTTATGTTGCTGTTACTGTGGAGAAGCGTAAAGTGAATTTTGTGTTTTTTTTATATTTACCACTGCACTTTTTTTATAAATAAATCTGAGAAGAAAGAAAATATTTCTGTATTTCTTAAGAACTGTTGTATACCTTAGAGAAGCCTTTAATATCACTTATGAACAACATCATTATGAGAAGTCTTCAGTTCTCAAAGCGATGAAAGTAAGCTGTGGTAACTTCAGTTTATAAGAATACTTGTAAGAAACTATTTGCAAACTAAATTCCAAATAATGTCATACTGGTACCCCTATTATTGTATGAAAAAGATCATTGCCAACCTTCTCCAACAAAGCAAATCTTGTTCTCCCCATCAAAAATTAACTCTATTAAAAAAGAGGGTACAGGCATATAGCTGATGTCAATGAGATATTCGACAGCA
This sequence comes from Crioceris asparagi, assembly GCA_958507055.1. Taxonomy (NCBI): domain Eukaryota; kingdom Metazoa; phylum Arthropoda; class Insecta; order Coleoptera; family Chrysomelidae; genus Crioceris; species Crioceris asparagi. The sequence continues at coordinate 22,932,936 of OY293829.1, forward strand.
CTGCTGTACGAGAGGATAATGTAGTACAGAAAGTTACTATAGAGAATTTTCTTGCCATAACCGACCGAGTTGTAGTTATTTGTAGTTAGATAGAAGACTTTTGGCATCAACTTCAAAAGTACCAGCACCAATAGAATTAATATTATTTTTTAATTTAAACCTTCACTAATACCAAAGAAAAAAGTACCTACTTATCTATTATACATGTACATTCTTCAGTTGTACTGGTTATTTATTCAGAGATCTCAAAACATCGCGGCGGAAATACATATATTTCAGAGTTTAACACTGCAGTAACTAGAAAACCGTAGCTTTTTTGAAAAATGTTCAATTTAAATATTACTACACATAATCCTTTCTTCAATTTGGCCGTCTCAAACTTTCAATTTTCGAAAACAAAGCCCTTTCCACATAACGGAAATACATAAGTATTTCAGTCTTACCATTGGTGCAACTGGAGAAAACCGTAATTCTTTTGAGAAAATATTCAATTCATACGTTTCCGGATATGGTCTCCTATTCAATTATGTTGTCCCAGATTTTCGGTTTCGAGAAACATTGCCACTTCCGCCACCTTTGGAAAATTTTTTGAGGGGAAGGACAAGTTGAATTTTGATTCAATTCAGTGGGACCAATTCCCAATAGTCCTCTATAAAATGATAGAAGCGCAAACATCCATTAAAAAAACATGTAGACAATCTGTTGAATTTGTATACCTCCTCCGTTTGGTTCCTTCGGTCAAAAAAACATCTTTCACAAAATTTAAAGTGAATAAGACATAATAAAATATGCTTTTGAAAGCGGAGAAGCTGTGATATTTTCAGGTACTTTATGTTAATAATTTTTTTCCCAAAATATAAAAAAATGGTGGGGGAGTTCAAATCTTTCTTAAGAGTATATGTACTATTTTCAGAGTGGCTGAAGGGATGTTAGCGATCATGATGTCGTTAATGAGAGTTTTCTAAGGAGATCAAATCTAGCTTACTCACTGTGTTTGTAGTTTAGTATGTTGCCGCTAGATTTTTTATTTAAGGAAAGAAACTTTGAGATTTCATAAGAGAATCTATTGATTAAATATTTTATACCTCAATAAAATAACAGAATCATATCCAAATAAGTTAATGAATACCACGCCTCGATATCTAGCACCTAAGAATTTACCAATGCTGAAACTCGGAAACCGAAATTAAAAAAACATTTTAAATATAGCTGGATATGGTCTCTTTTTAATTTTGCCGTCTCAAACTTTCGACTTCGGGAAAAATCCTCCCCTCATTTTCAAGGCAGTTTTTTTGTGGGAAGCCCTTGAAATTAGTTTGTTCAAATAATCCAAGTTGGCAAGACTTAAAATGAACATACAGTTAATATGCGCCTAAGCATGAATTCTGCCATTTTTATTAAAAGTTACGACTTATGATAGACAACGACTAAGGCTGTTTTTATTTTTTATAGCTCCAATTTTTTAGTAACAAAAAGGACCACCATAGCTGATTACAACTAATAAAATCGGTCCTATTATGTTCAAAATTGATTAGCTTATACCTACTATCTTTGTATTTTTTTAATGGATCTCCAAATATGGCATTTTTCCAAAGAAACTGAATATCAATAACAAAATCCATTTAATTTTCTCATTGGATATTCTCTCTTCGACAATTTATTTCAGCTGCATGATACCGAGGCGCAGTTTTCACTAATTTTTTTGGGTATCATATTTCTGTTTATGGGATAAGATGTTAGCAATCAATAGGTTTCATTATTTTGAGAATATTTCTGACCTAATATAAAAAAAAAACCTCTAGAATCACAACGAGTGTGTAAGATAGATTTATTCGCCTAGAAAAGATCTTTCTTACGATTTCTTGTTCGGTGTGATCCTTCAGAGCGTCTGTAGTTACAGGTATTTATTTACATTAACGTTTGAAATGCCCCCACCAATTCATTCTAAGAGATATGGTAGAAAAGTTTTATAAAAAAGTATGAACGTTTTTTTTATCTTATTTACGTCAAATTTTTTGAAACATCTCGCTTTAATTCAAGGTACTGATTACACTCCCTTGGGGCTATGTTATCAAACTGAAAATAATTTCCAGCATTTTCCCTTGTCTACTTTAGATATATTTTTTTACAGCAGGTCTCTTCAATGAGCAGTTTACCCAGATCGCATTACCCAACCTTCATTCTTTTGTGACAATGTTTGAGCAGGAATCTTGAGATCGCTAAATAAGTAGCGTTTAGTGAATAGTGCGGAACCCGTTATCGTTAGCTGTACAAACAACAGGGTAAACTGTATAGGGTGAGTGTATGTGTGTGTCGCTGGTAGGTATTCGTTGTCCGAAACTAAGGCCAGAACAAGTTGTCGGCGTTCCGAGAAAATCTAAAAAGTAAATAGATGGGGGACCGACACACTTATGAAGGGAATTAACTACTCACTAGAGTTAAAAGACAGACCTATATTTGTGACGTAATTGTTATTCGAGATATGACGTCATCGACAATTTTCTTAAATGGCGACACTCAATTTTAATGGCCAATCGAAAGAGCGTGTCATTCTGTGTACACATCGTCAAAATTATTATTATAATTAGCCAATGTGGGTTGAAAAGCATCATTCTCAATTTTACTAAACTTTAGAGTAAGTTAGTAAGTAATTTTAAAGTAAAGTTGAAATTGTGCACCATTGGCTGCCTGACAATAACCAAGACGATTAATAAATTCTTGTTGGACATGGTCAATAACTTCAGGAGTTATACGATGTAGGTATCTTCTGACAAATTCTTGCTTGTAATTCTTCTAAATGCGCCGGTGTAGTAACGTATACTTTGCTTTTTAAATACTCCCATAAAAAGTAATCTAGGGGTGTCAAATCTGGCGATCTGGTTGGCCACTCATTCGGCCCCCTTCTCCCTATCCAACAATTCTCCATCATCCATAAGGGATTCTCGGTAGCCCAATAACGGCAGTTTTCCCTATTGAAACAATTACATTTTTAAGAAATTATTACCATTTCATTTGCTCGCAAAATTGAGTTCGCCGATAAACGTCGTCTTCATTTAGCTCATGAACAAGTTACCTTATAAGGATGATACTTTGCTTTCTTCACAATTTTGTGAGTTTTAGACACTGCCATATTGAAACCAGGAGCCACTTGGTCAAGTTTTGAGTGATGATTGTCTTGTATTGCCAACAAAAAGTTAAGTTGATAACCTTCTGATTTTGAGGGTCAACCAGATTTAGGGAAATCACAAACATGTCCAGAATTACGGACAGTATTTGTACTCAATATTGCTTATCATGCTTTGGTTAATGATACGCCGACCAGGATGAGTTTCATTGAACAATTCAACTACTTCTTGTTGTGTGCGCATCCTGCCTCCAAATCAAATCATGCAAAGTGAATTCGTTCTCGTTCAGTTAATTTCACCTTTTATTATAAAATGACAAATTCAGTAATCAATTAACAGTTCAAAAATACTGCTTTTGCCAAACAAGAGATAAAAAATCGATAAGATATATAAAAATACAAGAACGTAAAATTTCAAGTTTTTATCTGACAGTAATAAAAACATTCTAGGTCACAAGGCTATTGTCAGACAACCATAATTTGTAACGAAGTCTACGTAGAATAACACGCTCATTCAAGTGGTATGGTTGAAATTGGGTGTCGGAAATCTCACATCTCGAATAACGATTACGATACAAATAAGGGTCGTACTTCAAAAAGTGCCTTTGTTTAATACAAAATCGACGTGCCAGAGGATTTTTTCAACTCTCAATTTCAGAAATAATGAATTTATTTGTTAATTTTCGAAAGCACTGTATATAGGGCTCGTTGTTGAATTTAACTGAACAGGCAGTTCCTAAATAGAAGCTATCCAAAGTTTTAAAAAAAATTAAAATAACTATTGAGAAAATGTCATCAACATATTTTTAATTCAGAGACATGCCTATAGCTATAACTTTTGCTAGTATTATTTTTAGAAAAAGAAACCTACGAAACGATAAAAATAGTGAGATTTAACTACCTGCTGGCTAAAATCCCTTGGATTTTTTTAAATGAGCTAATCTTCCTAGCTTATTGCATGTCAAAATCTTACAATCTAATAATATTTTTCTTACAAATATAACTATAGTCAACAAATCTAGGCCTTCAAAGCTAAACCTAGAATAAACTCCGAATTTAGAAGTTCAGCAGTTTTTCTTCTAAAAAGAGGAAGCAAATATAATTTTTTTTCGCCTGCAAGTGAGAGTCGCTTGTCTCATCTAAATTTTCCATTAAAGTTAACGTTACTGCGAATAGGAGCTTGCTAGCTTTTCCACTTCAGGTAGTTTGAGTAAAAATGTTAATATTTCTCCACATATCTGATAATAAGAAATGCTAAGAAGAGCTCTTAGCTAGAAATCACCTTCAAGATAAACGTCCTACGGCGGCCCCATTACTTCAATTTCAATGATGTTGTGATGGGGCAGAAAATTGCTGCAGATTACGTTGAATGTGCAAGAGTTATGCAATAACCTACCATACAATCCAGTAGATTGCTGCTACTGCTTGAGATCAGTGATAATGAAATGAAATTCGTAAATAACTGTATACCTAAGGATAAGATCTAGAAGTGTGGGTAGTACAGATCCTGGAGGGTTTTATACAATATGTTCATGGAGTTTGGAGACGATTTAATAGTTATCTTATGAATTATTATAAAAAAATTAAAAGAATAGGACCAACTTCATTAGATGAAGCACAAAACAGTATAAAATAACAAGTAGTATTAATCATGAAGATTTTGAAGTTGTTTCCAAGAGATGACGTAACAGCTATGCACGCCTTTTGGGATGTCTAAAAACGACTTTGGCTGGGAAATAATTTTATCAGACAAGGAAACTCATATAAATACTAAAAAAGTTATTGACAATGTCATCAATTATCAATAATCTTCTTTAATTCAAATAATAAATTATTATTTATCAATACCTACGTATATTTTCTATAAGAAAAAATACATTCTATGTCGTTATTAATTAGTAAAGAACATGAAACAAAAGTAATTTGAGAACAACAGCCTTATTGTTGATCAGACGTACAAGCTTTCGTATATAAACAGCACAGCACAGTGCCAACACATTGTAAATAAAATGAATATTTACTATGGAATATAAAGAAATATGTCGTGAGCCATTTTATAGTGTCCTCTGAAATTCTATTATTATTGGGAAGACAATTACATCAGATTTAAAGCTTTCTGAAATGAGAGACATACTTTTTCGACATTCTCAGAAACCTAACACTAAACCCCTTGATTTATCGAGAAGATATCAATATCATTTTTTTTTTAAAATCCTATATTCTTCAAGATTTAACCAAGAAAGTTGAAATTTTTGTTTTTTTTATATCAATCATGCGGAGGGCTTATTCCATCAGATGAGCTCCATGAAACCCTGAAAATTTGAAGATAGGACCATCTCTCAATCTTTTTCTTACAAATGAAAAAAGAATTATCACGGTGCACGTTTGCCATTCAAACCGAGGTTACATGCATAAAGAAACACACATACAACATACTACAGCTCATTCTAACCACTCCACCTTTTAACCTATGATGTCATAACTTTTTTTTATATGGAAAGTGCCTTATTTGATATCATAAATTGATTGGTGATTTTCTGAGCTTAAAACTGTCAAATACATTTAGATATAGTCTGATTTATGAATGTTGTCCATTGCGTCATTATCGACTGAACGAATCACCGACAAATTGTATAAGCTTTTTGTTCATCTCATGGAATTCCATAAATTTAAATTGAATTTGACGTATGTCTTGACACGTTCCGATGGCACTACGCCACCAGTGCATTCCGCTCTCACTCTATCGCGATATGCGTTAAACAAGGGCAGCCCTGTTTAGTTACTTATCGGTTAATGAAGTTTGTCCAGCATCGCCATAACCGTCCGTAAGTAAATTGTATAATTATTTTATTATATGACGTTTGTTTGACACATAATCAAAATGCCAGGCAAAAGATTGAGTAAAGCAGAAAGGCAGATGGTGGCCAATTTAGCGGCTTATTTCCAGCGTTAGCTTGAAAATGGAGGTCCCGTTATCCCATTGAACTGTGTCCAGGAGGTAAATTTTAATTATTAAGGAGCATCCTGAACATGTCGCAGAACCCCCTCAGGAGCAGGAGGCGAGTAACTCAAAATTTAAATACACGCCACGCAAAAAGTGGAAGACTGCGGACTTGTCCGAAGGTGCAAAAATGTTTCCCGCAAGTAAGTCTTTAACGCCTATTTCATGTACTATTGCTTAATGATATTACTTATCAGGAAAGCATGTTACCCTACACACCCTGAAGGAAGAGCTAGCAAGTCGAGAAATTGTACCAGCACGTTACGACGACTGCTACATGAAATAGGGCTCTAGTACAAAAATGACGATAACCGCATTGCTTTGATGGAGCAACGTGAGGTGGTTAACCGACGGTCAGAATTTTTGAGAAAATTTAAGTTTTATGACATATCACCATTCAAAAGGCAAATCGTCTCCAAAGGTGCTATCAAACGATCATGGCAGGATGGTACGAAAAAAGGAACGAGGAAAGCGAAGGGGTATGAAGGATTCATAATTCTTCATGCTGGTCATGAGAGTGGTTTTGTGGAGAACGCGTTCCTCCTATTCAGTACAAAATCCAAATCCAAATCTGAACTACTGGTCCTAGTTCGTGCCAACAAACAGCCAAATTAATACACAGTTGACCAGTACTTGAGAGCATATGGCCACGAAGTGCTACGCCTGCCGCCATATCATTGTCAATTTAATGCTATTGAGCTGATATGGGTGCAGGTAAGTTCAAATACCCACTAGTAAATTATGTTCCTCACATTTTTTTCTTATCTAGGCTAAGGGCTACTACAACAAACACATTGGTGAAGAAGGTACGGGCGACGAGCAAGTGATTGGAATGTGGGAGCGTGCTCTTGCAGAGTGTACGCCTGAACGATGGTTTTCTGCGGTGGCCCACACTACCAGAATAATATATGAGTGGCATGATTGCATACACATTCACACATTACAATCAGTGATTGGGGACCAATTTCTCTTGTACCCACTTCATTTGTTATCCATCTCAAGCTCGTGCTGGAAATATGCCGCTAAATTGTAATATGTACCTAGTAAAACATATCTGAAAGTTGTAAATATATTTTACTTTCCTTCTCAGAAACATAATTAATTGATGTCAGTAATCACAAAATAACGCACAAAGTCACATTTTTATAGCTCACTTTTCGTTATTCGCCCAATTTGGCAATTATTGTTCAAAATTTATGGTAAAAAACGGAAAGAATTTTCTTTCAGTCTCTTTCCCGTTTCTACAAAAACAAAATAATTTCTCTTTCACTAACAAAACCGAAAACAAACAGGTTTTTACAATGAAGTTTGTTTCAACTCACGCAGTTTGCAATTTTCGACAATCCGGCAGCCCTCAATACATGCAATTTGTAACCCCCTGCGAAACGAGACGCCAATGTTAAAAGATTTGCGTGACCTTCAACAGATTAGTTCAGGCGTTCGGCTCTGATGACGCAATGGACAACATTTATAAATCAGACTATATATGAAATACAATGTGATAAAAAGCGCAATATTACCAATTAAAATAACGTATATAGACAAATAAGCATATGAGTTGTAGTCCTTAGCTATCAATAATAAAATCCCAGTCTTCAATATTTGTTAATTAAATTCATTCCAAAAGCAAGTAAAATTCGTAATCATGCTCCCAAAATAATGATATTCTCACATATACATTTTACTATATTCTATGGTAATTATCACTACTATAAAAATATTGTACAGATTCTTTTGTAATATACTTCTGGAAATGCCCTATTCTTTAAAGAGTATTGGCTCAATAATTTCGCAAATAACAATGACATCTTCAGAAAAATCAAAGGTTTGGAATCCAAGTTAAAGTTTAGGTCTTCTTTTCTATGATAAAAATTTCAACGAAGTGAATTCGCCTAACTCGAGTTAATACGCTATTGAAGATTAGAAACACTGACGCCGTAGTGCATTTCAAACTGAGAATGAAGTATGGAGTCTTAGTGAGCACATTGGTGGCAGAGTGTTTTTATACCGGACTCGACCAACCACTAGGTCTGGTCACAGGCGTATTTTGTCACTTGCGTTTAAATTTTATCATTTTTATGTTAAATAAATAATAATAATAAAAACGAATTTAAAAGTTTGAAACAAAATAATACTGGTGAAGTTGAAGAGCGCCAACAATGAGTGCCGGTTTTTTATTTAAAAAACATTGCCTACACCTAGCCACACTGCATTCGCATTGTGGAAAGCAGTACCTATACATGATCTGAAAAAGAAATCGAACGGACATGCATCAAATTACAATTCTCCGCAAAACCTAATCTCTCAATGTTTTTGACCGACTCTCCAAACGGGGGAGGTACACAATTCAACTGTCTGCTTTTGTTTTGGTGCGCAGTGTTTCCCATGGTAGAAATGCTCCAATTTTGATAATTTGATTTTCATTTGAAAGAGAAGTATTGAGAAATATTTTCATTTTCAAAAGATTCAACTTAAAATCTCCTTCCCCCAAAAAAAAATAATCCCAAAAGTGGTAGATAAGGATTTTTTTCGAGCATCTGAGAAGGCAGAACTGAAGCAGATACCCTATTCGCACGCTTATCATGTAACTTGAAACCGCAACGCGACTGCCGAGAATTGTTTAATCGTTGCTATCAGACGTCAAGTTTGGTATCATGTAACAGCGACTGAGATGAAACTGTAATTGAAAACAGTGCTGCTTTTTCCAAACAACCTGTGAGCTATAATTACATTGAATTCAGCATATAAGCAACCATTGACTACATAGAAAGGAACCCGTTTACTATTGCATAGCAATCATAATGCGATAACAACTTGGTCGCCTAATTTTACGTAATAGGCGTACCGGCAATGTTTTAATTGGACACAAAAAAAAATACGGTTTCCGAATTACAGCAATAATGAAGGCCGAAAATGTTTGTTTCCGATATATTTTGTCTATCGTTGTCTATAAGTGAAGGTTCAATTATTATATTGACCATAGATAACCTCATATATTTAAAAAAATACGATAGGACCGACTTTATTAGCTGGCGTACTGAGAACTTAATATTAATTCTACTGTTGCTGGTACCTTTGAAGTTGGTGCCAAAAGTCTTCTATTTACCTGGAATCAACTTCAAATTTACCAACAGTAGAATTAATGCAGTTTTGAATTATTTTTCGGTGCTCCGTTTTGAGGACAGATTGTTGAATTCTTGAAAATCCCATACCTGCTGGCGCGGTTCGGAACGGCTCGAATTGGCGCATAAAAGCTCTGCTCGAAACTTCCGTTGAGAGAGTAGTTCCCATAAAGCCAAATTTTTTCTTTATTTCTTGGTCAAAATACTTGGTTCATCGCTCACAGCATAGCTTTGTTCCAGCAGCGAACTCAGACCGATTTCCAACATGACGACTTGCAACGTCATCAAAAAGCATGTCTTTCAAATAAATTGTACATCTGACGAATCTTGACTGTAGTTCGAACAAATGATAACTTACAACAATTTGATCTAAATGTAACCTCAAAAATAGATGTTGTATTGATATTTTCTTGAGTTTATTATTTAAATACTCGTTAAGAGAAGGTTCTGTACGTCACTCAGTTTACAATTATTGCAAAGATAAGAGAAACTAATGGAGGCACTTCAAAATAAGGCAAATGTTTCGTGCTTCTGGGACAAAAGTCAATTTACTCGTCTTTCATTAATAAACCAATGCATAAATGGAAAATTCACCACGATATGAAAGAGTAAAAAGAAATGATTTTGTAACTCAACTCAGAATCTAATTGAGAACTCAATTCAAAAATCCCAATGTACAATTATATCACATTGTCTCTGATACGATTAAACTGTTATAATAAATAACAAATACACACATAATGTATCACAATAAAATGTTCGAAGCTTTATTTTTATTTATTTATGAATGAAATAATTAATATCCAAATATTCTGCTACTTTTTTTAGTTAGATTCAGATAAATTCCTTATTTGTGTAAGAAAAAACGCATTGACGACAAAGAAACTGCATCCGACCAAACTACGCATGTTCCTAAAGAATATTCAGAAGAAAATCCGCAAACTCATCAGAAAATTTGTAAACTATCAGAAAGCTGTGTTAGATACGAAAAAAGCAGTTTACTAATCGTCAGATGCTTAGTTTGGAATGCGTTTTGGCCACTTGGTAGAGTCATGATTGTAAAAACTGATTTTGATGGGACCTGGAACAAAGCCGATGATTTTCGTGTCCGACCCCTACAACTCAAATTTTGCAGACCTTTGCTTAAGACCGGGGTAGTAGTCTGTTCTTCTGTCTACATTAGAGTTTTAAATTAGAAGGTATTTGAAATAAATTGAAAAGCGTCTTAAACGTATGTTTGTACATTTCTATGGTCATAGAACAATTTATAGATTTTTCCTATAATATGTTGCCTACTTATTTGGACACACTGTGTATGATATTTTTAACTGACCAAATACTTTAATTTTATAGAACATTTCACTTCAAATTTATGTCAAATAATTCAATTATTTTGTAGTTAAATATTACTTTCTTAGCTCTAATTCTAACCCAAACAGAAAAGTACATAATATAACATCGTGTAAATCTGTAGTTGTTATTTTCAACATGGGTTCTCTAAGTTTAAAAACATATTTTCACCTATCAGTCTGTTTGTCTGAAGTACTGTGTCAAGATTATATTTGGAAATGCTATATAGACAGACTTTGTTGATTCCTTGTTTAGGCTATCGATATCGCCCGCATGTAAAAAATGAATAGACGTCCTGAGCTCCCTGGTTGCAGGGCGCCTCTGAGAAAAAGCTGTAAAAAATGTATGCCCAAATGAAGTGAAAGATCTTCCAACTTATATTCTGCCTATACGGATCATTCTACTTCAAAATTAAATACGACTTTTTTCGTTTGTCTTGATACGCTGAAAAAATTAAGACTATTTCTATACCTACTGATTGGAAATTGAGATCGGAAGGAAAGTCGTATGAGTGGACACCTCAGATTTTCTTAGCTCAATTTATAACTAATATGCTTACTTTTTCCCTAACAATGATGTCTTCTGTTTATGTAGCATGTCTAGGATAATTTAACTTATTTATATAACTAGATCTTTTCAACTTTTCGAGCGATGCAGCTACTAGGTATTCACTATGTTTCATGATAGAATACCATAATTTTCGATGAATCTCATTAAACAACCTATTCGGGGTAATTTTTTGTAACCAAAATAACAAATATATTTGAGAAGCTTGATAATGTTGACCATGAGTCGACAATTCAGAAGACCAAAGTGTCAGGGAAAATGTAATTTCCCAATCAAAACATTGTCGTTAGTATACCCCTAGCGTGCTTTTTTGTCGATAAATTTGAGATTCCAACGAAAAAGGTAGAGGGAAAACATCGTTAATAGCATTGAGCCGATAAAATGTTATCGACAAACATTCAACAATAACGATTTCGGGTGTAATTTTCGCCTGACCAAACTTGAGCTGTGAACACGTTATGGAGAAGTAGATGGTAGGTTTAACATGTATTTATTACTTCAATAATACTACAGATATAATTATTCAAGCCCAATGTATATTATAGAAATAATATCGAATAAACTGAAATATGTGACAATCATTATTTCTCCAAATTATAAATAATATTTTCATTAAATCTGTCGTCTATTGCTGGGAAACAATTATAATATGCAAACCAGGAACTATTATTAGAATCTATCATGACAGCTATTAAATTGAAACACAAATAACTCATTAAATTTGCTAACAACTATAGGTACTTCATATTATACGCATGGAAGCAATAATTATTTAATCATAAATAAGTTTATGCCAGTTGTACGTATTATTGTTGGGAATTGTGGAATATGAGAAATTATTTTCTACGGTTAGGATGTAATGAGTTATTTCAGTTCATGACATATGGCCTCAACAATTTGTACAGAATATAGAAAACAAAGAGAGCTTATTCTACTCAATGAATTTTAGTGATAAAAAAATTATAATATTCCACTGAATTATATTTATTACTAATCATATTAGGGCCGACATAATTTGAAAGAGTAGATACAGAAATCACTTATACGATTGGTTTTTTGATACCTTTAACGTTAAGAAGGATCCGATATTTCCGAACTCTTATCTCCTAACATAGCAAAATAGTTTATCTGAAAATACTATGATATATGTTTTGCTTGTAGGGTAAACTATATTTTGTCTCTTGCGAATGAAGAATTTTTTTTCTATAGAAGCATTTTAACAAATAATCTTTTACTAAATTAACCGTGCGAATATTTCGCACAAGAACATAATCACAGAAAGGAGAATGACCTACCTATTAATTTGGAAATACATAAGTGAATTCAAGTATTCGTCCATGAGAGATATTTTATTTTGAAAAGAAGTAGTATGGAAGTCTTTTAGTAAGAAAACTCTTTATCACATTATAGGTATACCTAGAGTTAAATTATTGTCAAACTTTAAAAAAAGGTTACTGAGTTTTTTTACGGCGGTGATATCTCGGTTTCAAGCCAAATTTTCATAAAAATCTACCTTATTGCAATGTGTTTGGCTTTATTCATATTTTTGAGCTAAGCGTTAAACACTGAAACCTATGTTAGCGATCACCTCAATATTGCCCCGTCCTGTCCATTATGACTTTTATGAATTCTCCGTTTTTACTATCATTATTTCATATCCCTCTATAGGAACAGCATTCTTTAAATGACCATAAGGCAAACAAAATGGGAATTTTTAGTCAATGACAATGCTTAAACCTCCCTCCTCAACGGGCAGTGAGATAAGAACTCATATACTTAAACTTTTATACCGCTAGCATTGTGCAAAAAAATTAGGCAAAAATGAAGCCAAAGAGCTGGGGATAGCTGGCGATATGCGCATGCGTCATGAACTTTTTTGGTAAGAGAAGGGACATGTCGCTATTTTGTTACCATGGATACCATATGTGGCATACATATGTGACTCCAAGCCACCTCCCCCAACATCCCCTTTCGCGCATGCGTACTTATCTCGCAATCCCCATAGTGAGGTTCACGAAAAAATTCAAGGGTCTAATTATAGGTATAGAATTATGTGATAAGAACCGATAATTTCTTTGCATCTATGTACTGTTTTGATTGATAGTACCGTCCACAAGGCTTCCTTCCTGTTCTGTGACTCGCCCTTTTTCAGGTAAAATTATTCCTTATTTGTGATTCGTTAAATTTATACCTGAGGGGGATCCCAAATTTATTCCCGATGTGTGACTCAACCGGTCCAAATTTTAGGGTTTTTAAGCAGGTTGTCAACGATAAGGGATTAACGGTGATTCTTGGAAATAATGATAGAAACCGTTGGACTACCGATTGATCTTATTATAAAAATTTTTATTCCAATATAATAATTTATAATTGGGATAAAGGGATTGTAAATACGGAAAATATTTAGAAAACAACTGATTCTTTTCGTATCGTTTTTCTTGTACATTTTTCATATAATTTTCATAGCGCTGGTTCTAGGTTAAAAATGAATATTCAATATATTGAGAGTAATTATGGATGGAAAAAAATATCACCAGTACTATTTTAAAAAACAAAACAAAAGCAGCTTATCGATGCTGGACGGAATTTGTGACTAATATACCAAATTTCTGTTATAAGAATAACCAGCTCTACTCAGCTAGACACAAAGCGTTAGGGGTCGTCTCGTTCAAATCAAAGAAGGATATTACACTGCCTGAACAGATAACGAATTATTTCCTGTTACCTACTTGAAGATGGCGAAGAAGATAAAATATTGGTTTTCGCCTCCCTAAATGCTCGTCAGACCTTGGAGAACACCATAGTTTTTTCAGCAATGGGACATTTAAAGCTGTTGCCCGCAATTTCTGCAGCTTTATACAATCCACGTTGATGTTGGAAGCACTGAGAATGATGCTAATATCTTTCCAACCATTTTTGCCTTGCTGCCAGACAAAAGGTAAGTAACCTATACCAGCCTGGATGAAAGAATCCGCCTTACAGTTGCAGACTTCTTTGAAGAAAGCCTGGACATAGGCCGTTGCTTATCCAATTTGGCATACATCATAAAAGTGCAATGATTGTAAAAGCGTTCAAACATTATTTTCAGTAAGTAAGAAAAAACGATGATTGGGGGTAAAATTCACGCATCGGGAACTAATTTGGGGTCCTCGTTAGGTACAAATTTGTCGAGTCACACAGAAGAAATAATTTTACCTGGAAAAGATCGATTCACGGTACGGGTAGTCACACAATAGGAAGACACCGTCCACAAGATAACTTTAAAAATCGAGGGTCTGTTTCCTTAACAGGAATTTCTGAACAAATTAATGAGTCTATCTACTTATGTATGTATTTTTTAATAAACTAATGAGGCTGTTAATTTCAAATGTAATACCATAGAAAGGTCTATGTTCAACACTTTGATATGGCTTCATTTGAGAGGTAATTTCTGTCCACTTTGAGTTGCATGTCATTGTCAAGAACAAACAACAATGCATATCGTGTCTTGATTGTGAATGTGAAACCACCCTAAGCCTCTAAGATTGACTAACAGTTCCAGTTTCAGAAGCGACATTTGAGATTTGCTATGGCCGAATCACTCTACTCGGTATAGTTGCGCGTATACTATGCAAGGTTTACGTGAATACATTAATAGAATCCACCTCGAATCAACAGTCCTGTTATTAATACAGTCAGAAGATGACGTCTTCTACATTTCTTATGTGATTAAGGATGTTATAAGAAGTTCTTAAATCGAACGTTAATTTCAAAGTACCTACCTATTAAATCCGCTTCATAATACATCGAATCAATTCAAATTTTTCGCTTAATAAATCGCAGTCTCGCGAGGAATGTAATTAAGCAAATCTAAAAGCTGACATCAAATACGTTCACCTTTGAATACTTCCTACTTCTGGCATCAACTTATTCAGCGGCTCTCTACTCTGTGGAGTTGTCTACAACGAATAAACAGCTAAACCAACTTCCCATAAATAAATTGGCATTTTGATTTGTAATCCTTCTGAAAATATGATCTTTCTCCTCTTTTAAATTTGATTAAATTTAATATTTCACTATATTTCAAACGCCTGCAAAAGTCAAGCTCAGTGAGGGCCGTCTCTGAGTTTGAGTTGTTACAAAGAATTCTATTCAATCTAAAAGAATATAGGCAAAGTTTTACGTACCTATACTGAAGAAGGTTCCTCACATGTATTACAGTTACACATATTTTCAATAGAAGGCGAAATTTGCATGTGTTTCTTGCGTAAATAGTCTTAAAACTTTATTTTTAAAGAGAGATTCTCTTAAAGTCATTTTTATCATTTTGAGTCATTAGTGGGGAAAGTAATCTTAACGTCTCAGTCAATAATTTTGATAATGTATTAAGGGAGATATGACATACTGACAAACAAACACATTTGAGAAATAATATAGGTATTTGATATCAAGTTGGTAAATGTTTTGGACTCTGTAAGCAATTCTCATTCCCATTTCGGATCCTCCCACTTCGGAACCATCACAGATACAATTATGTAGCAGATAGATTTTGTATCTATTTTCAATGTACCTATATCATATATCAGCGTGGGTTCGCAAATGCTTTTTTACCGTTCTACAGATTATTGACACTTTAAGGTTTTTTCGTTATAGCCCTTGGTAAACACAGGACACAAGTTACGATTTCAAATGCGACCTGTCAAAATTAATAACAACGTTTACAGAAGATGGTTATTTACTTCTTTCTTCAATAACGGTCGCAGATACAAGAGAACAAAACATTTCTAAGCAAAACTCAAATTTATATTGTATTTTAAAGCCTACCATCGGCGCTGCAAAAAAATGTAGGGGTAGAAAATGAAGCATAACCTGTGAGAAAATATCTCCCTGTAGATTTTCACAATCATTTGGCATGCCCATTGATGGAAGCCCTACAGCGTAATCTATATTTCGAATTTGAGTCAAATATTTAAAAAACTGCAAGATCTATAAAGCGAAAAAAGATAAAATCTTCAAATTTCAACACCCTGTAGCAATGTAAAGAAGCGTTTGCGGACCTATATTTATGTAAAATTGTAGTCTTGAAGTAGGTCAAAGAAGCACCCCCTGAATTTGGAAACCCTGTACTTTATAATTTTTCTAAGCCGCAAATTTAATTGATGCAAATAAATATATTTTATAAAAAATTGGACCGACTTTATTAGTTGTTGCACCGAAAAAGACAAAATAATGTTAATTTTATTGTTGCTGGTTCTTTAGAAGTTGCTGCCTACAACAACAAACTACAAGGAAACAACTTCAAAATTACCATATATTTAATTTTCGAAAAAAAATTGCTCTTCCACATAGCGGAAATACGCATATCAATTATTTCAGACTTTACCATTGCAAAACTCGAAAACCAACTCTTTTGAAAAATGTTCAATTTAAACATTTTCGGATAAGGTCCCCTTAATTTTCAAATCTCGAAATTTCGATTTACGGAAAAATTTGCCTCTTTCACATAGCTGAAACACATATTTCAGACTTCAACGCAGAAACCTATGATTATTTTTAAAAATGTCCAAGTTAAACCTTTCCGGATATAGAATTTCCATCAATTCTGCCGTCTCAGATTTTCTATTTTCGAGAAAAATTGCCCCTCCACTCCCTTTGGAAACGGTTTTTAGAGGGAAGGAGATTTTTTATTTGATTTTTCTCAATATGAGGCCATTTCTCAATTATCCTCTTTCAAATGAAAAAAGCGTCTAAATCGGAGTACGTTTACTATGCAAAACGCGCGAACAGCCATAAAAAAATATATAAAAAAACCAAACATACAACCGAATTGTATACCTACCTTCTCCTTTTTTGAATCGGTCAAAAAATAAGTAAGTAGAAGCTGCTTACATACAATAGTCAAGAATATACATCATTTTTTCACTCTTAGGCATTTATAAAATTTGTATAAGTAATTGCATCTTACTATTTGGTATAAAAAATGCCTATTTCTTTCTAGGCAGCCAAACATTTTAAAAATGCTTGTATGGGTTCTGTTGACTTGCAAATATGTACTCAACAAAAGAAAATCTATTCCAAAATGATAAAATTTTGGTTAATTTTTCTTAGGTAAATAAGATATAAGATATAGATACACATACATATATAGATTTAAAAAAACCCTTGGAGGTTTTGTCCAAAAAAAAATTAAGAAAATTTTAGTCTTAAGTTAAAGCTATGAAAATTATTGAGATAGTTTTATGTTTGTATCTATAGACTTTAATAAAATATTTCCGATATAAAATTTCACAGTAATATACTGATTGTACTTTCAAGTTATTGAATTGTAGATTCAACTTGACATCGAATAGTCATAATCATAACTCGCTTGGTACTGCTAACATTTTATAATTTCTTTAAAACTGACTATTCCCCGGGTTAAAACAGGTATATATATTTTGTAACCGTGATTTCGACATCTAGTTTGCTGAAAATAATTTGTCATCCTAAAGTAATGTGTTCTAATACTGACAATGTTGTGGTTTGTTTGAAGTATTTCATATAATGAGCATTATTTTAATTTAGACTTTCTAGTACTTTCCTACGGCTAACCCAAACAGTTATTTAAGCTGTGTCAAGATTATCTTGGCAACGGATACCTATACCGAATTTGTAGCTTTATTTTTGACCGACTTCATTGTTGTATAAGGAAGATGAGAAGTAGGCTTATTTGATAGAGGTGATTATTTTGAAAAACAGCCCAAACTTTATTAAAAACCTATCAACCACATTCTTCTTTTGTTGAATAACCCTGCTAGATATATTCAATAATTATTAAAGAATGCAATAATCTGACATCCGAGAGAACTTTATACCTAAATAATTTACATCTGGAGCACGCAGAGCTATTAAATTCTAAATAGTTTGTGAGATAAATAGTTATGTATACCTACCTGTGTACCTATATATATATATATATATATATAGAGCAAACACCTCCTATCCAGACTAAATTTCATAATATTTGAGAAAGTTATACCTGCTAAATATTTTGTATCCATTTGAACTGGAACAACAGCATTCCTGAGTAAATTATCGAAAGTTCTGGCGTAATAATTACGAATACGTTGTTTGTCAAACAATACCCTGTGGTGTTTGAACAAGACTTCGGGCATATTCAGTATCGTGTGAAATTTGCACAGGCTTAAATAAATAATTATTATTTGGGTTTATACACGACATACAAAGTAATGGATTGAACTTTTTTGGCCACTTCAGCAATGAGTTAGGTATTATGAGCACCTTTTTAAGTTGATAAGTGAGTGCTATAAATCTTCCATCAATCTGTATGTTTAAGAAGAACGTGCTGTGACACTTTTTTACATACTTTTTAATTATGTCTATTGCGTACTGAGTTCAACATATATCCCTTATGTATTTAGTACTTACCCAACGAGAAAACTACTACATAGTAGTGCGGATAATATGTTCACTATATCAGAGTTATTTCTTTGATATTTTTGTGCCAAAGTTTTGTTTATGGTATATCAAAATGAAAAAGATAAGTTCAAAAGCTCTCACCCGAGTACTGAAAAATCACGCAATAAAAAGTCTATCTGAAATTGTTATGTTCAAACTAGTCAATATAATATAAAACCCTCATCGATCTCGAGGTCATAAGCGGTGGTACATGAAAATATAATTTATGTTATAATATGTGTAATATATTAATGAGAAAGTAATACTGGACAACCTTTTTAAAATCACTGTTTAAAGTCACTGATATGTCGTTGTTCATGTTGAGGTTGTTTCTCTCCTACTGCTATTGAGGACAGACAAATAGGTGTTCCTCAGATATTGGAATATTATTCCCTCTTTAAAATATGCTGGTGAGTCAGTTTGATGAATCCAATTCTTAGGCGTCAGGTATTTACGAATAAGTCCGGTGAAATTTGGGATTTCCATATACCTATTGGTTTATTCTGTGTAGCTTATTTGTATCTACCCATATTATTCTTAATTTTAATCTTTAATGATTTGTCTGTGAAACTTTGACCTGCCTATTGTACTTTGTATGTTATGTGGCCAATAAATACTACTACTACTACTACTACATTGCCTGCCATCTCTTTTTCCATGAGTTATCGATATCGTTTCTTGTTTTGTTGTAAAAGTCATGGTATGGTGTTTGTTTAGGTGACGACTGTTGCAGATGGATTCGAAAAGGCATTGCGAGCCATTGAGCCATATACTATCTGCCTTATTGTTTTCAGGTATACCCAGATGTGATGGAACCCAGACTATTTCAGTTGTTTTTACTTCATGATACAGTTTGCCTAAGATGGATTTTATTTGTTGCAAAAGAGGATGCTTAGGATAAAGTTGTTGGATTACTTCAATAGCACTCAAGGAATCTGTGAATAGCATAGAATATCCGAAATCTCTCTAGTTTTCAATATTGCTTGTGATATAGCATTATCTCTCGAGTGTGCACATTAGAAGTTCGTGGAAATTATAGCTTTCACAATTGTGTTCATTAATTACCGATGAACAAAGGCTTTCATCCGTTTTTGAAGCATCCGTATATATGGTAAAAAGTTGTCATAATTAGAGGAGATTTTATTGAAGTAGTTTTGTGTGAGAACAGTAGGAGTAACATCTTTCAGGACCTTTAGGAGTTTGGTATTTCAAGGTGGGATGTATATTGTTCAGGCAGGTGGAATTAACAGGTTCACAGAGTATGTAGAGGTGAATGCGACTGAGTTTGCTACTCTTCGAATCCAAGTTTGTAAGGAAATGAGTGGGTTAGGATTATTATAACTTTTTGTTAGATTTTTATGATTCGATGAAATTTTTGCAGGATATGTAAGGCTGAGATAATTTCTCGTAAGATCTAGAAGTGGTTTTCCTGCTTCCACATATAAGCTTTCTACTGGACTGGTTTGGTACGCACCGAGAGCAATTCTGATCCCTCATGATGAACACTATTAAACTGCTTAAGGACAGATTTCCAGACGCTGGAATAAACGATGGATCGTATAATTGTCCTATATATAGGTACGCATAAGGGTTGTATAACCCGCTCCCCACGAATGGCTCGCTAAAGTTTTCATCAATTTGAGATCGCTTTGGCATGTCTGTTTCAGTTTCATTATGTTTGTAAATTGAAATTTTGAATCAAATGTAGGTCCAAGAAATTTTATATCCCGGAAAAATTTCAGCTGATGGTTGCTGAGAATTAAAGGTGAAGATTGGATACTGGATTTTCTGAGGAAAATCATAGATTTTGTTTTTGTATTTGAAAATTGCAATCCAGTTTGTTTTGACTATTACTGGAGTTTATCTATTGCAGATTGAAGAAGTTTACCAGAAGTGTGAATATTTTGCCACTCGTGTATCAAATAAAGTCGTCAGCGTAGAGATTGGCTTTGGTTGGCGCCTGAATGTTTTCCAGTATATCGTAAATGGCAACTAAAAATAGGGTAGAACTAAGCGAAGATCCCTGTGTGGTGTCATTGTCTTGTATTTTAGAGCTATATAATATCCTGTTTGCTTTCAATTTAAGAAAGTGCCTTGAAAACGACAAAATCTAAAAACTTTCAAATTATGCCTTATTGAATTACTAAGCAAAACACAAATTGGCAAAAAATAGTTTTTTCAAACTATCTCAAAATCTAAAATTGTTAAAATGGACTTTAAATGATATATGTTGTGAGCATTTAATTCTGAAAAACATTGCCCATTTAACTGTTGCACTATCTCTTAAGTATAATAACCGATATGCCAATGGTGAGCATCGAAATGTGGACACACTGTATATCATAACTAATTTGAATACCCAGAATGGAAGGTGCTTCTAATATTTTGATCATTCAATTCTGTAAATGAGAACAACAACTTATGAGACAATCTCAAACGTCTAACTACAGAATGCTTATAATTGAAAATGCTTCGAATATATTGTTTTCTTCTTTGAAATTTATTGAAATTATATGTATGTCTTTCAATTGATTTTGGCATATTTCTTGAAAGTTTTGGAATGTTGCTTAGGTACCTACGTATTTTAATTTTGTCACAGATCTTGCCGTGGAAAAGAACAGACAAAATCTATATAGCTTCAATCTTTTCCCAAATTTCTAATATATCTTATTCAAATCAAGGCTAGGACATAATTCAAACACAAAAGATTATTAAGATTATTTACTTATTCTCAATAAGAGATAACAATATCAATAACCATTGACCCATAACCTATATGATTACTATGATAAAAGATCACTTTGATTTGATATGTGGCAGAAGTTATTTTTTTATTTACTTTTCTCTTTCGTTATTTTTTTATAATAAGACATGGTGCACAGAAAATTACAAAATAATATTAATTCTATTTGAAGTTCTGCAATTGTAGAAAACTCTTGGCACCAATTTCACAATTACCTACCAGCATCAAAAGAATTAATATTATTTTGTATTTTTTAGTGCAAAAACAAATAAACAAATAAAGTCGATCCATTTTTTGTAAAAAATACATATCTGTAACATTAGTCACGAAAATTGTTGAACGTTCACTTATACCAAAGAAGATAGATCGTACATAACCTATTACCCATGTCAGTACATTCTTTACTTGTACTTATTATTCAGAGATCTAACTGCTGTCGGTTTTACGCGCGCGTGACTATTGTGTTTGCTTCTTGGTCAATTATATACAATTATCTAGTTAAATGATTGTGTTAATCACTATTAAATCGGAATACTAAATTTGAATATTTCAAGTTATTTAAGACAAGATGAATGAATATACAAATTTTGATTTTATATAATGCACAAATATCAAATAAGCTCCTCAGTTTAAATAAACTAACTGTGGGTTCTCTGTAATTCAGTTTGAATAGTATGCACTTTATAACTTTATTCTGAAGTATTTTCAAAGGTTTCATTAAACATTTTGTTGCTGAGACCCAAACAGAAATTACATATTGAATAAACTAAAGAAAAGTACATTCATTTCAGGTATTTTAAAGGTAAATCATTTCTTATTATAAATAGAGTTCCAACTATTGGAGCTATCTGTTTCTTAAATTTTTCAATGAGTTTGGACACTGATAGATTTTCATGTATGAAATAGTCCAAGAAATTTCACAATAATGAATTTAATTAGATTTTTTAAATCAGTAGATATGTTTTTCCTGGCTACAAAAGTGATTTTTTTTTATTATTTTGTGTTAGCTTATAGTATATTTGACTTCTTAGAGAGGTCAGAAAAGATTATGTTGAAATTAATTAATCAATGCTTATAAAAAACACGCTATTCTAAATCCACTTCACAAAGATCATTTTAGAAAACCTACAAAAGCAGATGCTTGGTGGGAAATAAAGGGCAAAATGGAAATTAATGGGCACTATTTTTTTTCAATTTGTTTTGAATTTAGTTAGCTTCAATGGGTCTCAGAACAAGGCTCATGCATATTGAACAGAATTTACAGGTTTTTCTCACCTAAATATTGAATCAGTTATTTGAGATGTTAAAATCTGATGATGAAAACGCAAGTCATAGAAATTGAATACAGAATTTGGTCTTTAATTTGATCGTCTCAAATTTTCACTTCTCGATGAATCAAAAATCAAAAAAATCGCAGTAGGTTTACTATATACAGGGAGCACATAAACCAAAAAAAGAGGCTTTGTTTGGGGATGCGCAGTCATTAAATAAATAAAATTCCTTTGGATTCAAAAAATTGACTGCATCCCTAACTAAAATCTTCTCTGTTAAATCAGTCAAGAATTCTACATCTAACAATATAAACATATAGCATGTACCTATCACATATAATTTCCGAGAACAAGGCGATGACAGACATGACATTCTTAGGTAAACTTGAATAGGATAGATACCATTATAAGAAACTAATTTTTCAAGACAAACTGAATGTTGAAAGTGAGGAGGTTGAATTTGCATTCAAAAGTCCAAGAAAGATTAATTAATCAGCCTGAAAGGATTGAGCTGCCGTTTAGAGACTAATCGCCCCCATTCTTAATCTACCTAATGTACTGTGAATTGTATCTGTGGAGCAATGGGCAGATTAAATTCCGCCATATCAACCTCTTTCAGGATGTTCGAAGAGACTGTTGTTCGAGCAGTGACCGTTCAATTGACAAATCAGCATCACGACGTAGATTTGCTGCAACAGTTTCAGTATATTCTGACCCTATCAATGTACTTCTGTTTCATTAAACATTGATGTCTTCCTGGCAACGGAAAGTCATCAATACCCTTTCAACCTTTATCTTATAGATAAATGATCAAGGATTAATTCGCCTGTGATAGTCGATATTCAGTTTATAGTTTATATAGAGGGAGAACATGTGGTAAAATTCTGATGTTTTCAAAAAAGCAACAAAATCATTATCTCATTGTATACGTATAGATTAAGCTTGTCTTGTTTGTGTCTGGTGTGGATCAAATCTAGTAGGTAACTGAAAGTTTGCTCCCTTTGGAGTAGATATTCACTATCATTGCAAATCCAAGTTGACCGAAGACACAAAATGGGAGAATGAATATTTTCTTATAACCCCCTGAATATGAATATCTAAAAAGGGTTTTTAGTAGAATACAACAAATACAAATCCAAGATAGCCGCCACCACTAAATGGCGGATAACATCTTCTTCACCAAAGGTGTCAACTTTTTATCGAAATACAATGGGAAATATTAAGTATCTGAATAAAAGACGAAAAACTTGAAAATTAAATAGGTAAAAAATTGTTTTAAGCTTTATGATTTATTATGAACGATGCAGATAATGTACTTAAAGCTGAAGTTGGTCACTTGGGCGCGACGACTCCTTTTCTTAAGCCGATAATCACCAATTTCCAAAGGTATAGCTCACTCGGACACTTTTAAGGAATTACAATTTCCCCGAGACTGAGATTCCTGATCATCAAAATTATGAAAATTTTGTTTCAAATAAGTTGAGCAAATAAATTTAATTATCATATATGTTGAAGACATTGTGATTGTGTGATCATGGAATCAATTTTGAGTGCTCATGGAAAAAATGATTAATTTACAACTGTTTTGTAAAACGAAAGAAACACTTAGTGCCATTACTTAACGAAGCACAAGAAAACAGGCAAGCTGTAAATAAAGCTTCGTTGTGTTGGATATCACTACAAAAATGTAATTATAGTATTTGTTCATTATAAATTTTGAGCATTATTTTGGCTTTTATTTTAGGAAACTGAAGAAATTTTTGGCGATGTTGATATGTCGGCGAATTTCCAAGGTCAATCATGCTCCTTGAGGAAACTCAACTTTGAAATTTAACCAACTGTACAATATACAAATTTCACATTTCTTATGAAAATCTGATCTGCTTATTGCTATAAAATTATGCATCAAATAAAACCAGTCGACGTCGAAATCATTTTTGGTTCCAAGATCTCGAGGAATTAATAGAAGATGCCCTTAGTTACGCACAAATGTACCTATACGGTTTTCCGTATATTTTTGCACCCTACATATGTACAGTGTCAGCATAAGTAATAGAAAATGTATGAATAATTATAATAAACAAAACATTGAAGAAGATAAAATGTCATCATTTGACCCCTGCACCAAAGTTAGACCTAGACATTTTAAGTCCTTCTTAAACACATTGTATCCTATACGGACCTTGAAACGTTGACATATACTCACAAATTTAGAACAATGACAATACTATTCTGGTAAAAGATAAGAATAATTTATGGACTTGGTTCTAGGATTCACAACTATATAACAGAAAGTTGAAAGAAAGAGGAACTTAGTTTATCAAGTGAGACTATCAGCCTGTATCATTCAATAAAAGGTCAACTCAGAAAGTTAATCAAATAAAAGTGATGATCCACTCCGATTACGAAACAAATATCTCTTCGTCGTCAATAATTGAATTTAATCCTTATAAATCACGCTAATCTCTCTAAGAGGTTCATTTATTATGCTTGAAGCCCACAACTTTGTATGTTTACAAACTTTAGTTTTGCCGTAAATGTCAATTGATTGAATCAACTCTCCCTATTATACAGATACAATCTTTTAGGCGTTTGTTTTTAATTTATATGTAAGCTATACCATTTAAAGGTTTTCTAATCAGTAGTCAATGATGCAACCACAGAAAATTATCTGCAGTTCTACAAACGTTTCTTTTATTACTTGATATTCTCCGTTCTACTCATAATTAAATAAGAAAACGTGTGTTTTTACAATGAATAGTAAAAACGTTATGCTCCACCCAGTTTACTGAGTTTTCATGCCTACCCATGAGAAAAAATACTTTGAATTTGAATGGAAAGAAGGTCATACACATTCTTGACACGTAGAAAGTCGCAAATAATTGGACCGAGCTTCGTCACAATGCCTGAATATTTTCATTATTTTATGGTGTGAAGAAACTCCATGAACGAAGGACAACAGAACGTTGCGAGAGACGGACTGTCGCATTAATATTTTATTTAATCTTTTTGAGTGTAGCTTCCACATAGCATAATAAAAACATGTCCCTATTGCCAAAGCAGATATACGTTTTTTTAAATATAAGTTAAGCGATACAATTTTGATACTTACTAGACGAGAAACGTAATCCAAGTGAATGTCATTACATCCTACTATCGGTTTGAGTTGAAGTTGCAAAATGAATTGAAACCTGAGCACTTGAATGACAGTTTGCCAGTATAATCTTGAGTAGATTCTTCTCACAAGACAAAAGCAGAAGCTCTATCGGCACACAACTTGTCATAGTCATATTATATTCCAAGAATGATGCTGATTGCTGCATCTCAATGACATTGGAGTGTTTCATTAAAAGTTGACTACAATAAGTAGCTTCAAGAAAACCCTCAAAAGTATAAAACAAGGACGAATAGGTAACATAAGCATTGTAAAAATTATGTATTTCTGCAGGAAATAATAAATCATTGCAGGTCTTTGCAACAAGAGAATTTACACTTTTCAGTATACAATGGTAACTACCAGGATAAAATTTGTTGATTTAGCCTAATCCCTTAAAATGGCATACGCTTTGAAGTCTACCTTTAGTCTCTATCACACAGGGAAAGACAAATAAATATTATTAAAATTTAATAACAATGTCGTAAATCTTTTTAGAGAATGCTTGACTTATCACCTTCTCCCTACTTCCATCAATTAACTTCCTCACTCAAATATAAAAACATTTCTTCAGAAATAATTTGAGAAAATATTGCGTAAGTAATTTTGTTCTTTGTGAAACCTGTAACAAGAAAAAAGGGTTTTAATAGGATTAAACTTGACTTCTCTATTACGATCGACGTGACTGTAGTTGAGGGCTAGTAAGGTATCTCTGACATGGGCTCCGTCGCGCTCGAACCCTAGTATGTGTATGTTTGTTTATGTAAGTTTGGCATCCGATAAAATCCATTTGCCAGAGACTTTTGTCAAATTAATTTCGAATAAATTGGAGGATATAATATTTATAATTTTTCTAACATAAGGTGGAGATCACTAGAACCCGACTTGAAAATAATATTAATTGAAACATATTCTCGTGAACTACAAAACGACGCAGATAACTGTAGTGAAATTTATTTTTTTATTGTTTTTCAAAAACCCTAAAAATCATAAGGTCCAAATATTTACACCTACATTTTTTGATGTTTTTCTGCCATTTCTTTTTGTAGTGACAACCGTTTTTTAAATTATTTTCCATACATTAACATGTCATTCAACTAATTTACATAGAATAAATTTAATAAAACTTTTGTTGTTCCAGAAACTACAAAATGATTGTTGTGAGATTTCTTTCTTTATAGTTTTTCAAACATCTATGGCAGGAAGATATGAAAATATCTGTTCTTGTTTGATATTGTCGCTAGAATTATTCACAACAAATCCCTCTTATAGTAACCCATTCTGTAATAAAAATTAAAACTCAACACTAATCGAACGTGAAACTATAAACCTTTCTACGGAAGAATCCATAAGCTTACCTCGTCTTACCTCGATTTAACCCTACCCAAAACATTTCCTACTGCATATAACCCACTTTTCCCTTGGACCATCAAATCGCCAAACTGTAACACGAGTCTATCATATCTCGACAAACTCAACACCAATAGCCAAGCCATGAAAAGTAGTAGTAGAGTAGTACCTACATTAAAGCAAAGGCTAAAGCAGCGATAATCCAAAAATGGCAAAATAAGTGGCAAGTATCCAGTTCAAAAATACGGAAAATAAAATATGATGTGAAACCCTGGTCTGACAGAACAAATAATTGTAAATATCAAGTGCTCATCATTCGGCTACGCCTAAGTCACACCATCCAAACTCACAGCTATCTGCTGAATCACAACGAAGAACCAATGTTGTGATACATGTGAAATAAAACTGAGTGTTGAACATATTTTTACCGAGTGTTCAAAATACTCTGTGCTGCGAAACACCTTTAACTTCAATCCAAATATACACAGCATTATTGGGAGAAACTGTAATATTTCAAATATTATTTAGTTCATTAAATGTATAAGAAATATAAAATAATTGTACAACAATTAGAATATTTTTATTATTTTATTATTATTTATTTGTTATTGAAAGATAAGAGTTTATATATTTAGGTATTTATGAAATAAATTTATGAATAACAAAAGCTATTTTCATGGAATACTTTGATTCATTGGAATAATTATCAAACCAATTTTATTAAAGCCACTCTCCAAGAAGGTTATGTAGGTACATGTAGTTGTGCCCATGAATAGTTGTTCATTGTTCTTCTAGAACATCTTCAAACTGCGTTCTTAATCCAATTCTTGACACTTCTTCCTGTTTTAGAACTTCTAACTTACTATATCCTCGACAAAAAAAACTGCAAACAATAAAAGAAGTACCTACTGAAATAGACATTACTATGACTCGGATTTCTGAACAATATTATTTCATACAATGTTGACACTATTGACAAGTTATTATCAAGTACTACATTTTATGGAATCGTTTGTGGTTTATGATTCTCCATTAGCCTTCTCTTCAAAGAGCCATCCATTTCGGTTCTTGGCAATCCTCCCTGTTTTGGGTTTGTTGACTTACTATACATTCTAAGTTATAATAAATCCTTATTATTATTAGATTGTATCATCTTATCTCAATCGTATTTCCTTTGATCCCAAAACCATAGCACTTTCCTTGAAATTACCATTTTGAATAATACCAGCCTCTGAACTTGTTTAATTATCAATACTTCAAAAAAATAAAAAGTAGGTACCGCAATCCTCTGTATCGTTTGTACTTACAGATGCGACAAAAAAATTCTCTAAAGCGCTAGAGTCAACTAAATTGGAAGTAAACTAAAATTTTTTTCTACTCACCACAATAAACTACAAACGATTGTTAACACATACCCGGGAAAGTGCCATAAGATCATCAAAAAAGGTTTTTCGAGAAACTACCAAAAAATAAATTTCATTACAATCATCTGAGTCGTTTGTAGTTTACAAGAATATTTTTCAATTAAAATTTATTTTAAGTCGGGATCCAGCGTGATGGAGCTTCTCACGTGCAGTGCTTGTGCCTCTTACCCAAAAGTTCGTTCAATAATACATTGAAACCGACGTCGAAGTCATTCGTTCGTGATTCGTTGTTGCATAGGTTATCAAAATATATGTCGTTGTTTCATGGAATTTGAAAGTTAACGAAACCTAAACTCTACAGTCCATAGAACAAGACATCGGAAGCCAATGTCAAAATGACACTAATAAAACTGTTGGGTAACAGCAGGTAGTGCAAACACTGTGCGACTTAGATGCTTAGGTACTGGCCTATAAATAGGTATTGATAATGCGCTTTAACTTTAACGGAAAGTTACACTGAAGATATGATTAAAAGGAGATCCCTTTATTGAGAAATTCTTTGTATAAGAAATAATATAATAAGATAATAATCTTCTGCCATTTTAAGAGTGCTTTTGAACGTATAAGATTGATCAGTGAAGACATAATATAGTTTATGTTATCAAAAAATAAGAAGCTCTTTACAAATACTTTATTTTATTATAGAAGGAATTTCTCCAGCTATACTATATTATACCTATCAAACAGTTAAAAAGTTAAGAAGAGTGTAAGCGGTAGTCACTTAAATTTAAACGGATTTAGAAGCGATTTTTCATTCAGAATATTATGTTGCCACGCTTAAAGATTATATTCAAAATCACATGAAAAACATTAGTTATTTAAGAAATCTATCTGTTTGAATATTGCTTCCTTTGTTGACTTTTAGACTTAAGTGCATACCTAAACAAGTGAAATTTTTGAAAAAAAATTAAAAATAGTTTTTTTGGGCATTTAAGATTTAAACCGTACCGATGAGTACCTACTATTGCTATCCTTTTATCGATTTTAACGATAATTATGTATATGTGTTTGCCAGCAACAGCAATTCCATAACAAATTACTATTAGTCTACCAGAACACAAAATTAAACTTTGAATTAACAATAACGTCTGACGTCTGACAATTGCGACATAACTACATAACCATAGACGATCTTCCAGAAAGTACCTATATACCAGAGAACGAGACGTATATATACGCCCCATGCTCGTGCGTAATTCCAGTGGCGGATCCCATTGTTGTTCCATGTCGACAAAATAATGATCTTGGTTGAATGAGATTGAATGAGATAATTATAATTACCAATATTGGATCACACTTGGAGCTCAACAGGCGGCGGGATGTCTGCGATCTAAGTACGAATTCGAAATTTCAAGTCTCTAGACCGTATGGGGCCTGAGAAATCGCTGCGGAGTCCACTGATACAAGAAACGAAAGTAATAGAAACTATTTAAAAATAGGTTAGATGATGTTTTTAGAATGAAATGTATGTGTTACAGTGGGTCTCAGCTGAGTTTTCGTATAAAACAAGTATAGGTACTATAGAATTCTGTTTATTAATCTCATTTACAAGAAATAAATGTAACTGAAAAAACTGTAACTCAAGTTCTCAACTATTTGAAGATGATACCTAAATATCTACGCACGTCCCTATACAATCATTAATTGCACTCTCTCTTTTTGTTTTCTGTTCTAAATAATAAGACCATTCTACATAAATGGCCTGCTATAAATATCATAAAATCGTAAAGTATTTTACGGGAGCCATGTTTTCCCAAACTGCAAGGCGAATTCGTATTGCTAGTTATTTATATTGAAAGTTTTATCGTGATTGTAGTGAATTTATATAAGTATTTATTTTATTTCGTTCCTTGCTTCCCCAGATATGAAATAGTAATTATTATGGGAATCCAGGATCAATAGCGTAGTAAAACATAATTCAAAAGTTAGTCTGCAAAGTTTATGCTTATCCATACATCAACGTAACACGATACAGCTTTTATAGCATCATTATTTTATATTTTATTTTGTAATTAATTGAAGTTCCGTAATGGAATATCCTCCACGATCTTTAAGCCAAATTTATGGGAGTGAGATTTAGTATATCAACTGATTAAATAGAATCCTTTTTCATAAAAAGTCTATAAAACCAAGCCGTTCAATATAAAATCTAAATTGGCTTGGTAAAAGTATGAAATGGATTTACGTCGAATGATTGAAATTTTGTAAAAATATGATGGATATTTTAGGTTTTAGGGCTATCTAAAATTTGCATAAAATCTAAAGTATTCTTTGGCATAACTAACCCAATAATTTTACCTCTCCAATATTTTTGTTGATATAATGACTGTCATTTTTCTGCAAGCGGCATATTTCATGACCCAAGTAATTTTAATAAAGTGAACTCAGCTTTCTAGATTTTCACCTGAAGCCAGTTTATCATGACATTCTAATATTATGATTTTAATTACATAGAGTATTTCTCATGTTTGTGGCTTTTGTTCCAATTAAATTTGAATTTCACTGCGGAGAATTCAGATTCACCCTATTATGATATACTCACAAGTGAGTAATAAATGAATACACAATACGTTGAATGTACAATTTCAATATAATGTTTCATGCATTGTTTTCTATTGTTGTGAACACGAATAAAATATCTGTTAAGCCATTATATTCCTCGTCTTTTGTTGAGTTGATATACAAGCAAAAAATGAAACGGTAATCGAAACATTGTATAGAAATATTTTTCTATCTTGGTTATACCACCATGATTCAATACCGATAATACGGTCTTATCTCATTAATCAAACTGGCAACCGTTTTCTTTTTTTGATCAACTGATTGTTATATCATCATCTTATTGAATGTTTTGTTCATATTTTGTATGTCTGAGCAAATTGGACTGGTACCAACCTGTGAATTCCGAAAATGTATTGTGCAAAAATGGGAAACCAGTGCATTTTATTTTAGGATATGGAATATAGACAGCTGTATCCAATGTTTAGATGGTCTGTACAATTTTGCATTTTGGGTTACTTGGTTATTAATTGCTGAAGGCTTGACATAGATAGGTATTCAGTTCATATTATTTGTGACTTTTTAAAGACTAGTGCAATTAATATTAATAAGGCTTCTCATATTTTTGACCGACTTCCTAAAAAAAGGAGGTAAACAATTTGACAGTATGTTTGTTTCTTTAATCTTTTATAACCTCTGTTTGCCTACTTAACGTGGACAGATTTTGATTATTTCTATCATTTGGTAGAAAACAATTGAGAAGTGTTCCCATATTCAAATTATCAGGGTTTAATAAAGTATTTTCCTTCGAACAAGACCTTCGAATGCTATAAGAAAATATATTTTTATCAAAACTTTTACCTTTTTCTATTAGATCTTGAAGAACATACCATTACTTGATATAGCACTTCCGTAGTTACTCACTCGGAAAAAAACCGAAAAACTATGTTTGTGAAAAAGACCAATATTCCCATTATCGTGAAAGTTATGGAAAAAAAATTAAATAAAAGAGTTGCTTTATTCATTGTGATAAACTCATAATAATTTTTGAAAAACCACTTCCGTGGTTTTCGAGATAGTGAAGGACCTTTAATTTTTAAAATGGGCGCCATCTTTCACCATATAGAGAAACTATTTTTTTTTGCTCTCAATGATGTGTGGCAACCTAGGTTTCAGTTAATAAATTTTTGCTTATTTGAAAATTATTTTATTGAACCATGTAGGTACTTAAGTTTAAACAAAGATTTAAACACAGTCATTATTGATTAACAAAGTTTAGTTTAGCCGATGTGCGACGGTTAATAGATATTATTCAGAGCTTTTTCTCCGAAATACCCTAATTAGTTAATATTGTTAAATATAAATTACTACCGCACACTTTGTTTTTGGTAGTACCCCATAGAAAGTAGTCCAATGTTGTTAGTTCTGCTGATCTGGGTAGCCACCTAATAGGTGTATTATTAGATATTTCTTGGTTATTCAAACGAATAATTAAATAATTAATAACATTCTTGCCATTACGATTAGGAACACCATCTTGTTAGTATCATATTGCAGAGTTTTGTGCTAAAGACATTTCTCCCAAGCCCCTTTTAATGTCGTTTCCAGCATTTATAGGTAACGTGCCACAGTTACAGTTCCGTCAAATATTATAGGACCTATCAAACGATTCCCCAGTATGCCACAAAAAACATTAAATCCAAAAAAGATCTGGTTCCGGCTTGTTATAATTATGTGAGGATCTTCTTGGCTATAATGGTGTTCATTGTGACAATTAAACACTCCACAGTTGGTAAAATAAGATTCGTCAGACCAAAGAATGTGAGCGATAAAACCGTCGTTCTCTGTTATTTCATTAATTACGAATCTTCAAAATGTTACTCTACGCTGATAGTCATTCGACTATAGAGTATGAAAATCATGCAGTTTATAAGGGATTAACCTATGCTTCCGTAAAATTCTAGATGCTTCAGATTTCTTCACACCAACTAGCACTTCTATCTGCCGAGTGGGTTTCTTTGGATCAATTGCTATGCAAGCCAGATTTAGTTCCTCACTTCTTTCATATCTCTCACAAGAAATTTTGCTAGAACATCCATGCTGTCGTCTTTCTGGAAGATAATCAGTCTTGAGAGGCATGGCGGGAGTTTTTGTTACACATGATGTAGACACAAAACATATCATATTACTGGATAAGTGGGAAACTGGCCATTTCACTTAAATGAATTTACTATCATTGCAATCCTCAATTTAAATATTTCACTTGAATATTATGACCACGATGGCTTAGTGATTGAAGGTGCTGGAAATGCGTTCGCAGCTTGCGAGAGCACATCGTAGGCGTGGATTCGAGTCCCGCCAGAGCCATGGTTGTTGATTGCTTGTAGTACTGGACCAGTGCACAGGTATATCTATACCTCCTTCGGGAATATGTATTCCAGCTATATAAAAATAATGCATATTAAATTTCGATATTTCACTTCAATTATAAATGAATCACTGAATCCTTAATTCAAATAATGTAACGGGCATATAAAAATGACTGGGATTTATTTATTTACAACAGTTTATTTATTTCTATACTGAGTATTTATATCACAGACTAAATATCCATAACTATATACAATTATATTCACTATTTATCTAACTTAACACTATTTACAACTATGTACAATTTATATTCAACTATTTACAATTTATATTCACTGCCCCAGACTTACTCGTCTGCACCGGGCGATTGCCCCTAACTGACTCACTGACTCCGCCGCACCATCCAATATATAGGCAAGCAGATTGGCTCTTGTATTTTCTACACCCATCATCCGATGCCAAGCGAGCTCTCCCGAACTTGCGCGAAGTAACTAGAAGCTTCGGGAATATGTCTTGACTCAGGCATGCATGGCTGACCAATACCAATAGCGGTATGCAACACACCACCCGGGTCCCACCAACGTCCGCACTCGCTAAGGTGCTCCGCCTTCCGACGAATCGCACACGCCCACCATTATGGCACCGATCACCGAAGCCAAGTTCGTTACACTGCCCCCTCCTTAAATTTGATCGTCCCGATCAGAAATATCCACAAGGCTCAGCCATCTTATCCATGCAGGCAACACGACTTCTTGTCTACAATTGACACCTACCTGGTACCAAAAACAACAGCTGCATTATCGTTGCCAACCATTGGCCCCAACAGCTCCGTCGTGACATTAACGGACACTTACTGATTTAAACCAAGTTCAATGGCACCTTCCTGTTGAACTTTACCACGAGGCTTCATTTACAGCCAACATGCTCTCTCATCCCAGATTGAGCCACTGCAAACTCGAAGTATTGGAATTTCCATGGCCAAGCCGCCATAACCCCCAGCGAGTTCAGATCGAAGCCGATCTCTTAATGCACCTCTCAGTGATAGAGATAGCAACAGCTGCATATCGTCACCAACCGTTGGCCCAACAGCATCGCCTTGACATTGACGGACACTCGCTGGTTTACACCGAGTTATTCACAGTCCAACATGCTCTCTTATCCTAGATTGAGCCACTGCAAACTCGAAGCACTGGAATTTTCATCGCCAAGCCGCCATAACCCCCAGCGAGTTCATATCGAAGCCAATCTCTTCATGCAGCATGTTATTTTCGTTGAAACACGTATTGCCACATTGTGTTCTCGAATACACCACCTTGGATCTCAATGTCAGAGATGGCTGATTTTTACCATGGAATGTTCACGTTGCCATATACTGGGAGTGGATGCCCACAGCTACCACGGTCTCGTTCTCCATAGCTAAGCTCAGCTCGATGACCGTACCAGCTTCTGTACTGTCTGTATCTTCAACATAGTACCCAAAGCCCATCTACACCGTCGGCATCTTCACTTCGTACCCATCTCAGAGCGATTTCTCGGTTGCACCCTCAGGAATCTTCTCACCAAGTCTAGCAAGCTACCATGCTATCCGGCCATGAATTACAGCTTTCAAACTTAAGTACATCTGTACCATTAGATCCCCTTCAGGACGCACTAGTCTACACCGTTGAGCTTACACTACTCACAGCATCTCCACGTCCTCCGCTATTCCACAGGCAATTTTCGGAGACACCCACAGGAAACTGGTCACCAATATCCAACAAGTTTCCACACCACCCGGCAATGCAGCACCACTTGCGTGATTGCATCAACACCACCTGATCCTTACCATGGTTCCATGCCCAGCGTCGAGGACCTTCTTCATGATGCCATCGTAAACTTCTATCACTCAACCTACCAGATCCTAGCAGCTCTTGACTGTTCAGAAGATGACGGTAGCCAAACCGTTTAGGACCCTTTGGTTCAATGGTACCTACACCACATGGTATTCGGAAGCTGGATACTCTCATCAAATTTCTGTTCAACCAACTACGAGGAGCATCTTCAGTACCGCACCCTGCTTTCCTCTATTCTTCATATTTGTGATTAGCCAACAGCTCAGGATCGTCGCTGCAGCAGCTATAACAGCATTTATTTTAACATCCAGCAGAGCACCGAAGGCACCGAGCTGCACCCCGTTATCGCAGCCAACTCTTTCTCGAGAATGTTCGAAAGAGAATTCCGGAACGTTCTCAAAATTTACTACCGAAAACCCGAAAACATAGTTCAGTCCGAGTAATTCTTCCCAGTTACTATATATGTATATATATATATATATATATATATATATATATATATATATATATATATATATATATATATATATATATGAAAAGATGTAAAGATTTCGCTACTGAAAGATATGTACTAAATAACTTCGGTCTTTACAGTAGATAGATGGCTATAATCACACATAGCCATAAACTACCAACGATGAAAACAACTACTCGGTGGACAAAAGCCCCATCCCGCATTGAATTATATCATCGCTGGCTATGTGTGATTATAGCCATCTATCTACTGTAAAGACCGAAGTCATTTAGTACATATCTTTCAGTAGCGAAATCTTTACATCTTTTCACATTGATACGTGGGTCGCGTTCAACTTTAACTTCTAACTCCTAGGTGGCGCTGGAAGCGGCACGCTGTTTGGTTGTTTGCATCGCTTGTCGATGTAGAACCAGCAGTTTTCTGACTCTTTGGACACATCCCGAACCATATGTTCAGCTGATGAGATCCTAATAAGGTCGAAATCACAGTGATCCTGTTCTTGGTTCAAAAGTGATGTGTTCCATAGATAATGAAACAAAAAGGTGTTAGAAGTTACCGCAATTGGTATCGGGATAGATCTCGATCCTTTGCACCTGCCAGCGATGATATAATTCAATGCGGGATGGGGCTTTTGTCCACCGAGTAGTTGTTTTCATCGTTGGTAGTTTATGGCTATGTGTGATTATAGCCATCTATCTACTGTAAAGACCGAAGTCATTTAGTATATATATATATATATATATATATATATATATATATATATATATATATATATATATATATATATATATATATCTAAATGAAGAGCTACCCAGATGACCATATTAGAATATGAATAATAATTTCATGCCTAGCTGGTAAATTGAACCTACACTTCGTAGGGTGCCGCAATAAGAACGAGGTTTGTAGTCTACATATTGCGTTTGTATGCGTTTTTCCACTATACTGCTCAATCAGATTGATTTCCAAACATAGCATCAGTCTCCCAGACATATATCATGATTTCGAGGTTGTTGCCTCTCATCTATGTCGCAGGGCGAAGAGCCATATTTAATAATCAGTCCTAATTTGGAACTCATACTTGTATCAATCTTCAGTATAGAACTGTCGGTGGAGACAAGTATGAGCGATATATTAAGCATGTATAATGATTGATCAGTATAATGGAAAAAACGCATACAAACTCAATATATAGACGACAAACCTCGTTCTTATTGCGGCACCCTACGAAGTGTAGTTTCAATTTACCAGCTAGGCATGAAATTATTATTCCTATTCTAATATGGTCATCTGGTACGGATAGCTCTTCATTTATTTAATTAATTATTCACCTTTGCCGATTGTTCTTATCCACCATTATACATGCTTAATATATAGCTCATACGTGTCTCCACCGACAGTTCTATACTGAAGATTGATACAAGTATGACTTCCAAATTAGGATTGATTATCAAATATGGCTCTTCGCCCTGCGACATACTGATGAGAGGCAACAACCTCGAAATCATGATATGGGAGATTGATGCTATGTTTGGTAATCAATCTGATTGAGCAGTATAGTGGAAAAAACGCATACAAACACAATATGTAGACGACAAAACCTCGTTTTTATTGCGGCACCCTACGAAGTGTAGGTTCAATTTACCAGCTAGGCATGAAATTATTATTTATATATATATATATATATATATATATATATATATATATATATATATATATCTGTTTATACAGAGCTAGAAAAACAGATAGGTATTTGTTATTAAATAATACAACTTTTTTGGAGGCTAAGTGTATGAATAGCAATTATGGTAAACTTCGCCTCTGTTTTTAATGTTGTATTATCATCTGATTAACCAAATGAAGACGATTAGGTATTATTGTTATTATTATTTTGTTTAAAACACTTTTGCCTTATAGTGATATAAGAAATAATAACTAAAATAATAGTATCGGATTTTCATGGTTTCCCCATAGTATGCACATTACGCATCAAATATTTTACTGAAGTTTTCACATAGCAATGTGTTGTTTGTTTGTCCAGGACTATCTTAACATCTTTATTCTTATTCTTACAATACTAATAATAGTTTTAATGTAGTATCAAGTGTTACTCCGCAGATTTAGTCTAGAGCATCTGTTAATAATGAAATTTAGTTTTCAATTCTCCAGTTTACTAAAAGCTATTAGTAAAACTGGTCTAGACAGAGTGGAAATTTTAATGTAATACCTATATAGAATGACAATGATTGTTTTTAGGTGATTTCAGCGCAAAAAGTACAAAAAACATAAGTGTTTACTGAAAGAAAAGATTCACCAGAGCACAAACAAACACATTCACATCCAAATATATTAATTGTACCCATGTATGCAAGGCCAAAATACAAAAATAAAAAGAGCCCACAATATCATGGATGAGCTCTGGGACATCAAAAAAGGATCAAATTAACCATATACTAATATCAAATGGTACAAGGCCCAGACGTGAGGTCATTGAGAGGAGCAAACGCAAACTCAGACTACTTCTCGTTAATAGCAGAATTTAGGATAGAAATAATGAGGACAAAAAATTAGCCCATCAGTATTTTATAGATTCAATCGTGGTCCAAATAGAAAACGGCTTCCTATAATCAATACCTGACTGTTATTAAAACCGCAAAAAGAATATTTTTTGTGTTTCCAAAATCAAGAATACCTGCTCATCTTTCAAGTTTGTCAACCATAATGGAATATGCAGATATCCGCACAGAAACATTCTCAAATAGGTAATGATCATTAATAATAAATAATAAACAATCCATAAGCCTCCTTCCTAGAAAATTATCAGTCAATTTTGCCAGTTAGTGTTCAAGCCAGCACAGGTGATGAAATAAGAGGAGCAGCAGATCCATTCAAAAGCATTTAATGTTAATCGACTACATAATTCAAAGCAATAATTTGTCAAATGATTAGCTCAAGTGAGCATCATAGAGATGGAAGCACTACTTGAATTGAATATTGGAGATTTTCACAGAAAGAGAAGGAGTCTAGCTATAGTTTTAAGGGAATAAGAAAATCTATATTTGTCTGAATTTAATTAAAATATTTTGATAGCATGCTAATTTATTGAACTCGGAATAATGAAGCTTAAGTAATGGCGCTGGATGATCTTTCATAGGATGGAAGAGGACATTCGCATTGGTTTGTTTTGACATGATATTGTATATATTGTCGTGCCACTTAAGACTTATTTATTGATCAGTGTATGCGAAACGCAGTCATACTCCAACGAAATATTACGTGAAGGCTGTTGGGGCTCGTAAAATTATTGTAACGGGGATTTATATTAAAACTGGGATCGATTTATTTTCACTTATTTATTTACACCAATAACTACTTGTCTATATACACATTTATATTCACACTATATTTCTTGGACTATAACTACTTTCTACTGATCTATGTGAACTGTGAATGACCGTGCTTTATTTTTTATAAAGGTAAATCAAACCAAGCCTGTAGGAAGGAACTTTTATTAGTCTATGTATAAAGAGTAGATTCTGACGCCATTGACAAGGTGCTAGATAATTTTAAGACACTCAAGAGTCAGTGAATTACATCAAATACTTATTATTATTTACTTTCAAGATTTTCCCATACATATACTTAAAGGGTGAGTTTGATATAATTACGAAGATCAAAACCCATGATTCAAAATGACATATTTATTTGACATACACTAGTGAAAACACCTAATTCAATAAAGAAATCGGACATGAGAGAAAATGAACACCTATTATACACCAAGAAAAGAAAACTGGTAATACCTTAAAGTCCTGAATAAGAATCATAATCAAATATTGTGATGATTACTTCCCAGTGATTTTCAAAGTTCGTAGGTACCTACTCGTCTTGACACAAACAACACAACTTTGAAAACTCAACAGAATCTGGACATATTGAGTATATTTTTGACCGACTTCCCAAAAGGAGGAGGTATACAATTCGATTGTGTGCTTTTTTTTTTTTTTTTTTTTTTTTTTTTTTTTTTTTTTTTTTTTTTGGTTTGTGCGCGCCTTTCATATAGTAAACGTACTCCGATTTTGATGATTTTTGATTCATTTGAAAGAGGAGGCTTGAGAAATGGTCCCATATTCATAAAAACGGGAATCCGACATCTCGTTCCCTCCGAAAACCGCCCCCGAAGGGGGTGGAGGGGGCAAATTTTGTCGAAAATTGAAAATCTGCGTTGATATAATTACAGATAGGACAATATCCGGAAACGTTTAAATGGAACATTTTTTCAAAGGAGTAACGGTTTTCGACTTAGAGACATTTTAAACTCTCAAATATACCTATTTTCGCTATGTGGAGAGGGCAATTTCTGTCGAAAATTGAAAATCTGTTTGCAGTACATGAAAGACATAATTATTTGTAGCAACATTTATACTGAACATTTTCCCCTTAGAGTTACGGTTTTCGAGTAAAATCAGTGTTAAAATGGTAACAACTAAAATATTCAAGCGTATTTCCGCAGCGATGTACTGAGATCTCAATAATAACAACTACAAGCAAGGAATATACGTGGGTAATAGAATAAGTACTATCTTCATTGGTATTAGTGAACGTTCAACGATTTTCGTGACTAATGTTACACTCAAAAGTGTGAAATAAATATTTTTTACAAAAAATTGGACCGACTTTATTAGTTGGTGCACTGAAAAGTATAAAATAATATTAATTCTATTGGGGCTGGTACTTGTGAAGTTGGTGCCAAAAGTTACCAATCTACCTGCAACTGCACAACTTCAAAAGTAACAGCACCAATAGAATTAATATTATTTTATACTTTTCAGTGCACCAACTAATAAAGTCGGTCCAATTTTTTGTAAAAAATATTTATTAGCTCTATACCTATGCGTTCATTTGTCTCAACAAAACAATACCTTGCCATTGACAATGAACAAACAATAACATAAACAAACTAACTATATACCACGATTTTTTTACAAATGTGCCCTGATATGGTAAAATTTACACGTTTAATTTCAGGCTTTCTCAAATCAGTTGATGATTTTATTTCTGACTGGGTTGAAAATGGTCTTATATCAAAAAAAAATTATCTGCTCCCAAATAGGATGTAGGCAACTTTTAAAAAAATCTAAAATCTAAGACAGCTCAATTAAAGAAGGGACCATATCCGGTAATGTTTGAATTCGGTATTCTTAAAGAAATTGACTGAGTGGCAGCAATATGTGTATCACGGCTATGTTTTAAAATCTCTGAATATAAATGAATATTCAACAATTTTGTTGACTAATAATGCACTCGAATGTGTGAAATAGAATATTTTTCACAAAAAAAGGAAGAACTTTATTAGTTGGTGCACTAGAAAAATAAGAAATAATAAAAACTCTACCGCTTCTGGTAATTTGGAAGTTGGTGCCAAAAGTCTTCTATCTGTACTACTCTTTTTAGTGCACCAACTAATAAAGCCAGTACCAGTTCTTTTTTTAACATTTCTATATTTATTCTGAAATTATCAAGAAATATTTGCAAGTATAGTCAAGTCAAGCCTTACAAATTTATCAACTGTTTGACAAGAGTCTTGAACCAACAAGATTAATACTGACTTAAACTCTATAAACACTTGCAATTATACACCATAATACGACGAGACATACTTATTTGTACAATAGGCCTCCATCTGAATACATCGAGTGTTTAGACAAGCGGAACACTTCACACACATTTGTAGATTAACAATTTCGAGCATCAAACGGATGTTTGGGTTTTCCTTCTATTGAATACAGCACTTCCCGGAAATTTGTTTTCGTTCCATCTTGGTAATAAGATTGTTTGCGCAAATTTCAAACCAATTACTAACTTGCAAATAAATACACGTATCATGGAACAATTTACAATAAGGCCTAATAAACTCATGCACCTTGGATTAGAGACAAATATATTTGTATTCATATTTGTAATTTTCAAGAATTCTAATTCAGTTCTTAATACCAACCCAATTTTTTAGTATGAAACGTATATCAAAATTATATTTTCTGAATTAAATACATTCTCACACAAACTAAGATCGACTTTATTGAGTGAGGCACTACAAATGCAAAATAATATGTCCTTATTCTATTGGTACTGGTAATTTTAAAGTTGTAGAAGTGGTCAACTGTCAAATAAAAGTAGAAAGAAGGCTCTTGTGACCTAATTAGATAGTTTTTTTTAGAATTTCGATAATAGAATTGGTTTGTAAAAAGTTGTCTCTTTCTCATTTTTGAGCGTCAATAGAATCATATACCTACGCTACAAATCTTTCGACAAATCCTTCCTAATTCCTCTATTTACTCGGAAATCGTTTCCAGAAATTACTTCAAATTTTAACATTTATTTTTGAGCAGTTCTCTTTCGAATAAAGGAAGCATCTCCAAAAACATAGCATGCGTTATAAGCAAAATGCGCCATCTTATAAAATTCCTCAGGTCTGAGTAAGTAAACGATTTCTCCTGCCAAATTCAATCAATGCTATAATTTTCGAGTAAGTTGAAGAAATTTACTTTTTTCAGTATGTTCTATAGCTTATCTCAATGTGATAAGTATTGGACACTAGGCGAATCAAGGTGTTGCTTTTTATTTTTGGTTTATAGTGGCGTTAAAAAGTTTTCAGATTTTGCATTTTTTATTATGCAAGTTGAAATCGATTAATTTTGTAATTAGCTTAAAGTACAAGATTACGTCCTTGAAGTCCACAATATTTCTTGTATGTACCTATCCATAAAAACTGACAGTCAATTCGGTCCACTAAAAACTACAAAATAATTTAATACTTCATTTGGCATCAGTTTCCTAATATTATTTAAAAGGATCTATTGCACCAATTGATGAAGTTGGTCCTTAGTTCCCATTTTTGAGTGTTTCATTCGTGATAAAAATTGCTGATCTGTTAATTATATTCAATGATTTCAATTCAATTTCCTAGTGGTATAACACAGAAATCCTTGAATTTTTCAGATAAAAGTTCAACCCAAATGTTGGTAGAAATGATTTTTCTTAGACCCTACAAGAAAAAAAATTCAATCATCAAAAACAACTGCCCTCCATTTCCTTTGGGGGTATTTTAGGAGAAAGGAAATATTTGACTTTGATAAAAAGCAGTATGGGACTATACTTCTCTTTGCAATAGAAAAAGAATCGTCAAAATCGGTCCAAGTTTACCATGCAAAAGGCGGGAAAATATATAAAAATGTGCTAAGTACGTATATAAATCACACCCTGAGTGATCCCAGGATTTGCATTAAGGTAAAGCATAGGTAGTAGAAATTGTCAGGTATAGTCAATTAAATAAACTTATTTTTATAAATATAAAAAATCTCATTAATTTCTTTATTATTCATTATTATATACCTACTAATATTATATGTTCTCAAATTATCATTACTTAAGTATATTTTTAATAAAAAAGAGCTGTGTGGATGGGAATTGAGCTCAGGACCTTTTGATCGGTGGGCGCCCTCGATGAATCCATATATAATTGTATAAACACGTATTTAACTTATTATATGATATCATTTTCTGTGCTATGTGATTCTGTTGTATTTGTAGACATAATGATCGCTTTTACATAAGGATGACATATTTCTAATATATATTTTGTGAATTTAAATTCATTTCAACTACATTTACATGAGGGATAATTTTATTCATCTTACAACATACCCATCTAACTATACAACCCCAATTTTTTCAGTGATTCTACTTATTCTACCTATTTTCGAAGATTAGGGTGGGGGAAATCGGGCGCAAAAAGCGAGTTTATAAGGGTTATTTCCGTCACGTTTCACGGAACCCTCAAAAGCAAGCATTCAGATGAATTGTGTTTATATACTTCATCCGTTTATCAAAGGCGGTCAAGAATATAATAAAATAGAAATGTAGGCTTTTAGCGTATTGCCGTATGCGATGTGTTTGATATGTTTGTAATTCCATTGTAGGTACCTCACATCAGTGTTACAATAATCTACTCTTTTTTTCAAAGCTTAAATAAAAAAGGAAATGTGAATATCAAAACTTAGAAGATGACAAAAATTACGAGTATTTTGTTGTGACATATAATATTCCCTTGTTATATATAGGTTCTTTGTGGATAATTGACGTTCTCAGAAGGGGTAGATAACTACATTTATATTTAGATATTGTCACCCTACATGTTTTACCTCATATGAGAAATATTTTTTATCTGAGTATTTTTCCTATCACAATTGAGCAGAATTATATGCCCATACCTACCATTTTCTAAAGACTTCTTTATAAATAGATATATCACCTACCTGTTGGGGTATCTTCACTTTGATTTTCTGGAAGCATATGACTAGTGGCGGAACCATTTCCACCTAAAGCAAATATTTCTTGATCCTGATCAGCTCCACCTCTTTCATCACCAGCATCACTTTGCCTTTTCTCAAATATGTCCAATTTATTGATAGCATCAATAGTCGGTTCAGTATTTGTTTGGAAATCCCCCAATGAGTATGCCAACGAGAAGCCTCTTTCTTTGTCAACATTGGAGCTGTTTTGCCAATCCCCTCGATACAACGTGCCTTCATATAGACTCCAGCAGCTGTTGAAGATACTGAGAAGAAGAATATTTCGACAAATTGGTAGAATCCAATACATCTCGACGGAGTAGTGTGGTCTAAGTGGGTGAATATAGGGGTAATTGCACCATTCTTCACCTAAAAGCGTTAAAAAAGTATATCAGAAACAGTTGTGAGATAACAATCAAACTAAATCTCATTCTATTGTTAAATCA
This sequence comes from Crioceris asparagi, assembly GCA_958507055.1. Classification (NCBI taxonomy): domain Eukaryota; kingdom Metazoa; phylum Arthropoda; class Insecta; order Coleoptera; family Chrysomelidae; genus Crioceris; species Crioceris asparagi. The sequence goes on from OY293829.1 coordinate 22,977,452, forward strand.
AGAATAGCCACTTTTGGTGGTAAATCAAATTTCAATGTTATTTGAACAAAATTGAGGTAAGTATAGAGGAGATACGAGGATGAATTTATTGCGACTACCAATCCAAAATGAATAAATAGTTGACATTCTTTCAGGTAGAAGATAAAGATTCTGAGGATTACGTATAGGTCTGATCATGTTATGAATTCAAATAAAATTTACTCAAATTCTTATACGCAGAAAAATAAAGGTGTTTGATTGATTGTTTCGACTAATCACATATTAAGAAAATACTACTTATGATCATCTGAAATCTCAATACAGAAGCTACACCAATTGTAAGTTTACTTCCAATAATGTAGGTGTGCAAGAATAAGGCAAGACAAAATATGCAGCAGAAATTATATAAAATAACTTTAAACATTTTCTAGGATCGACTTCATTAGATTTTGCAGTAACAAGTAGAAATAACAATACAATGATGTCCTAAAAAAATGTAGTTAGTAGCAAAAGATGACGTATTAAGTAAATATAGAAGGCTCTTTACAATAAAATCGAAGTTTTTATGATTCCTACATTATATTTTGTTATTTCATATTTTTGTGCAACAACGAATATCCTTTTCCTTTTTTAAGTTATTGGTTTATTTTATAGATTTTAGTGATCATGGTTACTAACTCACAAAGAGTCATTTTTAAGCCTTGCATAAATAGGTACACTATTCAAATAAATAATTATTATTTTCTTCGGAATTCTGTTAGAAGGAATATCTTATAAGTTATGTCGTTATTAGATAATCTAGAACATAAATACAAACTTAGAAAGTGATCTCGATATAAAAAAGTAGGTACCCCAAACGGGGATTCCATCCACGGGCAACGTTAATATTTCGTGAAACACGTTTGAACTTAAACACAAGGTTAGAGATAGATGAATTGTAATTATACAATTTGACCTTCTCAGAGCTCTAAGTACAATTATTACGTAAGATTTATCGATTAGTTTTAAATTGCAAATATTTCAAGCAATTATGTGATCTATAAGATGAACATAAGGAATTTTAAATTTTTGAATAAAAATAATAAAATCAAAAAACTTGAATATGAGACCATCTATCACACATCCCGGTTCAAATAAAAAAAGCATTAAAATCAGTGCACATTTACTATGAGAAACGAGTTTACATAGGTAAGTACATATAAATAACAAAAATAAAATCGCATTGCAATTGTATCTATACCTTCTTCTTTGAAGAAGTCAGTCAAAAATAAAGGCTTATACAGCTAAGAGCTGTCACCACAGTTAATCATTACTTTTTATTGATCGAGACACTCCCCTTCCATTTATATTTACAACTTTCATTATGGTATCTTTTTAAGTGACTAGCATTGTCATTCTCACTTATTAAGATTCCCTTGGATACGTTTATTTTTCATTGTCACTCCTAATATTTGAATAGCTTGCCTGTAATAGGACTAAATTTCAAGAACGATATTTTGAGAGCCCGATGAAAAAGGCAATGTTCGCAATGTTCGAAGAGATGTAGATTCTCATATTTGTTTCAAGATATTCCAGACAAAGAAAAGGCGTGTGAGCGCACCGACAAAAAAAAATCGGTATTGTGACAAGTCTTTCATTTTTCTCCTGAAAATTTGTCAAATAAAAAAAATATTGTCAAACGTTGCGCTCTGATAGATACATCCCAATGCAGTTATATAGATTTATCTTTTTAAAAAATGCCAAACAAAATCAACTGATAGAAATCCAAATGCAAACAAACAACTATAGAATCTCCATCCGGCGGATATGGCTGCAAACATAAAAATGCAATTTTTTTATTAGTATTCATGTTATTTCGATGTTAATTACATGGAAATAAGAGCAACTTTAATCTCCAAACTGTACAGTACGACCCATAACCGTACAAATGCGATGTGGACTTTGGACCAAAAAAATATTATGAATTAAATAGGTAAAAGTTCGTTTGTTCCTAACTATGACTTTATATCCCTTTTTGGATCAATAAGGATTTAAATCAATAAAAGGTACACGGAGTAAAATACAATATTTATGTAAAGTTCTGGAATTGACGTGATTTTCCTATAACATTGTTCCATTTGTACAGTAATATACAATAACAATTTGTAAATAAAATAGGTACTTAATCATAGTTTGAAATTTGGAATTATTGAAAAAATCCTCTGGTCACTTCAAAAATGAAGGAACCGATGTCGACCAAACTATACATGGTTGGATAAAGAAATGGAACAGTCTGATTTTTGGTTAAACTATGAGTACACTTTATTAAAAAATGCCCTAACAATTTTTCTTAACATACATTTTTTGGGACGTACTTTGATTTTCAACAGCTTAGATAGTTTCCCAGATACGAAGTCATCGATGTTTATTTTGCAATAGAACTTATAGGCAACAAAAAATAATGAGTACTTCAACATTGCGAAAAAGGAAATATTTTATTTAGTATTTAACAATATATCCACGGGATTGCCCAGTGGTGGAAATTTTACCGTAATTCCTTAAAATTTAAGCTTGAACAATACTGAGGTTCTTCTGTCAAACAATATTCCTTCTATAATTGTTGGATATAATCTAGTGCATTTTGTGTATCAAAGGAAAAAAAACAATGTTATTTAGTTTCATAATCCTACACATCGAAAAATATATACTGTTAGTCAAGGTTCCTACATTCACATTAGTAAATCGAATATATTTGTAGCACATATTTTTAATCAATTTCAGCCTTTTGCACTCCTTCTTCATAATATATGGCTTTTACTATGGCAAATCTCATATCCCTCTGTGATCGCATTATTGTTAAAATTGGTTCCAAACCGTTCTCTTGAAGTTTTAATATACAAATTTTAATCTAATTAAATTAGATAAAACTACCCAAAATAAATCAATGAGAGCTACGGTGCCTCAGACAAATAGGTACACAGATAGGTACACGCGTTAAATCTGATCAAAGAAAAAAAGAGCTTAGACCACTCTCGACCAAGTCATATTTCAATCATAAATTAAAATCGGTTCATCCGTTTCAGTATTAGGTTGTCTCAAATAAAAGTTTGCAAATAAAACTCTTGGTAATGTTACCTTCTAAACAAGAAATCTTAATATTGTTTCATCCGATAGACAGATAAATATGATATAGTCAACTAGATAGAACATACTCTCGCTCAAGTCAACTTTCAAACAAAAAATACAAAATCTAAATCCGTTTATTCGTTGGGAAGTTAAGATACCTCGTACCTCCTAACAGATTCATACCTCAAACTTATAAAAACCCTCTGTTTGCGTCAAGGATTAAAAAACCACAAGTCAGACACCCACCAAACCTATATCGTTTAGTTTGTTGGAGAAAGTGACTATTGAAATGGTATTTTTTTTAAATTAACATATAGTTTAAAAATGATTCCACACGTTTCTATGTATATAAATAGTTACTTTCAGTATTATGTCCAAGGAATCTGTTCCCCTTTTCATAATTCGGTGGAACCTCGATCATATTTCTATAGTAAAACAAAGCATCACTTGAAACAAATTTTAAATCATTTCAGATTAGTGCAGATTCATAAGATTTCAGGTTCAATGAATTTATTTGTCGTTGTGTTCATTTGGTCGTGATTTTATAACAAAGTAAATTTCAAGCTCGCAAACATATTCAAAAATAGAATAGATGATTTTAAGGTCTCTGTTGATATTGAGATATTTTAAAATCAGTTTCCGCCTTCAGCACTATCCATTATCAGAGAGCAGAGAGTGACTTGTAAAGTATCCGTTAATCTGCCTTGAGCATTGATTAAAATCCATAGGCCGACACTATGAGAGCATATTTTCCTCTTAGGCCACTTTTTACAGCTGATTAATGAATGGACCTTATGAAATGCTTCAGCAAACTTTCCACCCATTCTGTACACCTCTCTTTATAGATCGATCTCATAATAGTTCGCTTGAACTTTGTTCAAACTCGATTTTGTGTAAGTTAGTTGACTGCTTTATTAAAAAGAAACGGATAGTTATTGGAGAAACCTGCGTTCGTAAGCCACGTCTTGTAACTTTCTATTTAGATGTTAGACCTTTATAGAAAAGTAGAGAAAGTCAATCGTAGAATATTGAAAGTTTCGATAGATAGAGAATATTATTTTGCTCTAGACTTTCCGCTTTGTGCATTTCCGATAGAGGAATATGTCAGAAAGATAAAAAACTATTTCCATCTTTGAGATACAAAGGTATATGATGAATTTAATATTTTTCTCAAAAGTCACTGTATTAGTTTTTGTGTGCCCTAGGACTTTCTATTATTTATTCGTGCTGTGGAAAGCGAGCTCATGACATCCCTTTGTCTCACTAAGATACTCACAAAATATCTTACTCGAATAAACTAGGCTGTAAGAAATAGATCGATATAGGGTGGCATGTTTACGTTTCTACTAGTAATACACTTCCGATAAATATTTTTTACAAAAACATTTGACGACGTTATTAGTTGGTACACTGAAAAATAAAAAATAATATTAATTCTTTTAGTGCCGGTAGTTGTGAAGATGTGCAGTTGTATTTATATCCGAACGGAGGAGGTATACAATTCGACTGTCTGCTTTATTTATTTTTTTTTTTTTTTTTTTTTTTTTTTTTTTTTTTTTTTGTTTGTTTGTGCGCGCCTTTTATATAGTAGACGATCTCCGATTTTGATGATTTTGGATTCATTTGAAAGAAGGGGATTGAGAAATGGTCCCATATTCATAAAAACGCAAATCCGAAATCTCCTTCCCTCCGAAAACCGCCCCCGAAGGGGTGGTGGGGGCGAATTTTCTCGAAAATCGAAAATCTGAGTTGGTATAATTAAAGATAGGACAATATCCGGAAACGTTTAAATTGAACATTTTTTCAAAAGTGTTACGGTTTTCGAGATAGACGCATGTTAAATATGTATTTTTGCTATGTGGAGAGGACAATTTCTTTCGAAAATTGAAAATTTTTCGATACTACATGAAAGATTTAATTATTTGTAGCAACATTTATAATGAACATTTTTTCCTTAGAATTACGGTTTTCGAGTTAAATATGTGTTAAATGGTAACAACTAAAATATTCAAGCGTATTTCCGCCGCGATGTTCTGAGATCTCAATAATAACCACTACAAGCAAGGAATATACGTGGGTAATAGGATAAGTATTATCTTCATTGATATGGTATAGTGAACGTTCAACGATTTTCGGGACTAATGTTACACTCAAAAGTGTGAAATAAATATTTTTTACAAAAAATTGGACCGACGTTATAGTTGATGCACTGAAAAGTATAAAATAATATTACTTCTATTGGTGATGGTACTTGTGAAGTTGGTGCCAAAAGCTATCAATCTAACTGCAACTGCACAACTTCAAAAGTACTATCACCAATAGAAGTAATATTATTTTATACTTTTCAGTGCATCAACTATAACGTCGGTCCAATTTTTTGTAAAAAATATTTATTCAGTACACCAACAAATAACGTCGGTCCAATTTTTTGTAGGAAATATTTATTTCACACTTTTTAGTGTAACATTGGTCACGAAAATCGTTGAACTCTCACTAATACCAAAGAAGATAGTGTAGGTACTTATCCTTTTACCCACGTATTCTCTTTGCTGGAACTTATTTAGATTATTTATTATTTAGAGATCTCAAAACATCGCGGCGGAAATACCTAAGCATAAGTATTTTAGATGTTACAATTTTACCACTGCCCTATCTGGAAAACCGTAATCTGGTCATTCATGTAGTTGCCTCAAATTTTAAATTTTGAAAGAAATTGCCGCCTCCACATAGCGAAAATACACTTATTTGAGATTTCAACATCGCTGTAACTCGAAAACTAAAACTGTTCTGAAAAAAAAAACAAGTTAAACTTTTCAGATATTGTCCTATCTTTAATTCTGTTGCCTCAGATTTTCGATTTTCCTGGGTTTTTTTTGATGGAAATGAAATTTTGGGTTTGCGTTTTTACGATTATGGGACCACATATCAAGTCTCCTCTTTCAAATTATTCAAAAATCATCAAAATCGGATTAGGTTTACAACACAAACGAAAAAAAACAGACACTTGAAATGTATACCTTCTCCTTTTGGGTTCGTCGATCAAAAATCGGATCTGATGTTACATACCGTATCTAATATTGGACTTGTAATCATTTATCTTATGAACTGCAGTCACTGTTTTGGAAAATTGTGACTATATTTTCGTCAATTCTGTCATACAAATCATCCGTATTGGATCATAGCCTGGTAAACTTCAATTCTACTATCTTTTGGCCATCGCCACAGGACATCGATGGTAAGCAAACCATAAACATTAGGTAAAAAAAATTTGAAAACCCGAAAGTTTTTCTGCTTTGTAATTGATTGAAAAGATGCATCAGCTAAAATATCCAATTCTATCGTTTTCCTGAAATTTCTTATGACAGAGAGGATAAATAGTAGAGTAATCAAAGGTAATTATTTTTCTCAAGTCTTCAATCATTATTAAACAAATAAAAGCAATATAAAAATTTCACGTTATGTATAGGAATTATGAGAAGCCGTCGTTTTTCAAATGCAATTCGAGGATTTATAGTGCTTATTTGGTTGGAGGAGTGAAATGTATTAATCCATTTAACCAATCTCCACCAACTACACGAGAGAATTGATCTGTGAAAGACGATACAGGTTTTCTGGACTTAGACAGGTGAATTGATGATGAAATTCACTGGAATCTACTTCTCCCATTCTACTTAAATTTATTATTACTTTCTTAATATCTTTGTACAAATAAGTTATTAGGAAAACATTTTGATAATAAATAGAACGTTTTACTGGTGGTGTGACTTTTATTTTATTTATCATTACTTATCAAGAGCTTACAGCGATATGTGATTCCCTATGGCACATTAAGGTGTTTTGAGTCTACCTTAGTTTGCCAAAGGGTCTATTTTAAAATAAAAATTCATTCATCCTGCATCAAATTTCATTAGATCTTCTTAGGAGTTACATTACCGAACAATCTCAACTATTATTCGCTCCACCTTCACAGATAATTCCATTAGGTATAAGGTCTATAGGGTACTTCCATTTCAACCGTGTTTGGGTTCACAGGAAATTTTAAGTTTTCGTTCGGGTAGTACACGTTGGAAGAAAGCTTTTCTATGGTACCCCCGAGGTGGATAGGGAAGTCGCTGCCGTGATAACTGATTGGACTGATATCCTAATGGACTTTGAGGTTAAAATCAAATGGTAGCGTTGCCAGCTGGTGGTAAAAAAGCAACTCGCTAATAATCTCAAGAATATGACGAAGACGATTATAATGTGAATGGAGTAGTGTGGAATATTGTGATGAAATTTAAATAAAATTTAATGAATTAAAAAGTTTATCAACATGATCTAGTATCAAATAAAGTTGTAATTCCACTAATTAATATTGGCCGAATGTACCCATAAGGAGCAAGTGCCATAAACAGATAAGAAGATGAAGATGGTCTATAGCGTAAATGCATTTTTGGATGATATTAGATATCCACAAGCCAATAATATATCTACTGATAACTTTAACAATACTATGTATTTCTTCCATAGAGATAAATAAAATAGAGTGGGAATGCCAGTGGTCCAACCGTAAGTAGCAATGAACTAATAATCATTAGTAATTTAAAACTTAATTGTTCAACAACAGCCGCGTATATTCTAATGGGAATCCAATTTGTCCAATTTTTCATGTCCAGAAAAAAAAATTGTTGGATAGAAGGGTAGTTTTAATATTTATGTTTAGTTCACTTTTTTCTTGCACTGCCATGTGTCAATTTATCCAAATGGTTTCCCTAGCACTCGTTTCCAAACGGATTGATGGAATTACACAGAGCAAATTATATATAGAAATAATAGAATATTTATTCTCGCAATAATTTATTCTCTACTGGATCGTGTTGAAACAATTGAAGATCCATAACCTTGTGTATTTATCGTCTTTCTATCAAACTCTAGCAAAATCTTAGATCTCGTTTAAGTTAGGTCAAAAGTGCCCTCTCAGTATAGAAAGGAAAATGTTAGGTAATACACTGGATACCAGAATAACATGGCGAGCATATATGTTGAAAAATTAAACAAAATTTATACAAATTGCTTAGAACTGTTCCCACTTATACACAAAACGTTATCTTCATAAATCATTTCCTCATGTTATTGTATGAGTTAGTAATACGCCTACAGATACTACATGCTTGTGTTATCTTGGGAAATCTGTGCCCAACGTCAATAAAATGTAGGTGTTGTGAAATAAAATAATTCGAACAGCTACAAACTACAAAAATGCTGAATAGTGAGTCTCGAACAAACGATTTCATCTGGAAATAGAGCTGTCAACAGCTAGGAAACATCACAGAAATAACTTTGAATTTTGCACAAAAACAAATAGAGTTGGATTCTATCTTGAGATTAGATTCAGGTGAAAATAGCTTCGTATTTTGATTTATTAGATATCCGTACATGCAAGGTGACAAAAAAAGTAATAAATTCGCTTTTTTCCGTTCGTACTCCCCATCTAACATTAGATAATAACGAAGTTGAATATTTTCGGAAATATTTAGGGTGAAAAGAGTTTAAAAGCAGAAAAAAAGCACCATTTTAAAATTACAAGTACCAATTAAATTATTGTTATTTCATATTTTTCAGTAATAAAGTCGGGCCTGGTTTTTGTAAAAAAAAAATCCCTAATATCTTCTAAACCGTTCATTTATTATAAAGCAAGAGACTGAAAATTTTCACTTACGCCTGGAAACTTTTAATTGTTAGCATATCTGTTGACTGTAATTACATATTATACTCTAAATTTATTTTACTTCAATGTACCTTGTAACCTTGAACAATTTTTGTTATTTAGTCGAGTCACAAAGGGAGCCAAAAATTTTGCACGTTTTTCCTATCTTCTTAAACTAAGATATTAATTCATTCCACAAATAAAAATATAATCTTGTGGTAGAGCCATAATAGCTATACAAGCGGTCCTTATCAACAATTAATACCTAATCACTCTTCATTTATCCACTCCTCCTTTGGATAAGGATATAAAAAAAATACCACACGTATATAAATACATGCAATTTTTTATATTACGATATTAGATTAAGTCATCGCTCTGATTAGGTATTTTCTACAATTCTTCCTTGCTCCTTAGGTGGTTCTTTTCACTAGCACTATTACGGCTATTTCAAGAACCCTTCTTAGCAACAAATACAGTTTCGTGTTTTACCAAGCTTGCCTATTGGATATTTCAGTCTCAAACCCTAAATCTTCTTCCCTTCAAAAAATACCCCCGATGGGTGACGGGGACAATTTTTCTCGTAAACCGAAAATCTGAGGTAGCAGAATTAAAGACAGAACAATATCTGAAAACGTTTAAATTGTACATTTTTTCTAAAGAGTTACGGTTTTCGAACTACAGCGATGTTAATTTCTCAAATATGTGTATTTTCGCTATGTGGAGGGAGCAATTGCTTTCGAAAATTGGAAATCCGAGGGAACCATATTATCTGTAGCAACATTTATAATGAGCATTTTTTCCTTAGGGTTACGGTTTTCGTGTTAAAGCGGTGTTGAAATGTTAAAATCTATAATACTTATGCGTATTATTTTCGCCACGATGTTTTGAGATCTCTAAATAATAACAAGTACAAGCAAAGAATCTACGTAGGATTTCCGTGAGTAATGTTAACAATAATGATAATATGGACATTATTTGAAAATATAGAGCGAAGTCTAGCCAAGGCTATTCAAGTTCTTGTTATACTCAAAATTGTGAGATAAGTACTTGTGAACATGGTGCCAAAAGTTCTCAATCTAACTGCAACTGCACAACTTCAAAAGTGCCAGCTCCAATAAAATTAATATTATTTTGTATTTTCAGTGCGCCAACTTACAACGTCTGTACAATTTTTTTTAAATATTTATGACACGCATATCGTTTGCAACATCTACGCCCCAAAAGTTTTGTCGGACAATTGAAATATATATTTTTTATTTTCTTCACCAATTCTGAAATCATTGCAATGTTACTGAATTATGAAATCATAGTTATCTAGTACCGCTAAGCTCATATTTGAGAATTGGTTGAGAAAATAATACCTAATATTTTTATGGATGGCATTGTCTGAAAAATTTCGGGGCATGGATGCTGTTTGAATTTCTTGGCCTTGGGCCTAAGGACTATAAATATAAGTCTACCGAGCAGCCCAAGTTTTATTGGAAGGGGAGGTTCTTTTAATGAAGTCAAAAAACAGGCGTCGCTGTCTGGTTTCCACGCATGGATAAAATGTCTATTACCTTATTCGAGATAAAATCTATCATCTGGTTGTTTAGGAAGAAGTTTTGATTGGTTCACATTTGACAGCATGTGATATTCAAATATAATTGAACTATTCAAAACTGACATTTCATAACCAGTCAGATTGTAAGTTGCGATTCGGAAACAAAATTCTCATGAAAGGCAAAATTGAATTTGAAAAAGTCATGTAATATAAGGTTTATATTATATTTTTAATTATATCTACTGCAATTTTGTCCAAGAAGGCGAATCTATCCACAGCTACGATATGGGGTGCAGAAACCCTAAGAACATCGACTCTAGACATTGTTTAACATCATTATATTAATATGGCATGGTGAAATAGTAGACTTGTGCACAAACTTGATACTGAACACTTGACGTACCAACACTTGTCAGATAGTCAAGCACGTTGTGACCAATGCAAAAATCGTCGTATCCTGCGGATAAGAATGACTTTTCACGTCACCCACCGCAATCGTCTGAATGCGCTGTGAATATTCTATGTCAATATCTGACTTCTTATATTTAACTTTTTTATCCTCATAGTGGCAGCCATGGTGTATATTTTTTTGTTAAATATATGCAAAATAACTATATTGTACCATGTGTCAGCCATACGATAAAAAAATAAAACCGCACCACGATGTCGAGGTTAGGCTTATCATCGAAACCCTATCACAACGAAGACTAGCGACATCGCCATAAACCAAGTGATTTTGACTCAATACAGGAACTACCCCCACCACGGAAGTCTCTAGACCTAAGATGTATAACATTTCGCATGTCGACCTTAAATCACCCTGTACATATTATATGAGGATTAATATCACATTGAAGTCGAGGCGATGCGATTGTTCGTGAACAGTTTTATGAGGAACGGAAATGTATTTCATGTATATACACTTACGTATTACGTTCCTAACTTTGGTTGAATATATGCAATAATAGTTTTGCAAATACAGATCCCCTGGCGAAATAACATTATTGTTGGTATATTATGGAAAGGTTGAGCCGTGCAAAATTCATTTTTTTATAATTTGCACAAGTTTACGGATTGAACATTTGTTCTTTTTTCATTTATTTGAAACGTTCACTAATATAATTTTGAAAATCTAGATAAAAAGTTAATTTAGCATTTCTCTCATTTATTATTCTCACTTATTGAATCGAATGTTGAATACAGTGAGAAAAATATATATCGGCTTAAGCATTGAACAAACTTTTTCAGCCTTTGATATATGTGTATTAAAGAAACATTTCCAGGCGTATTCATAATCGAAACTTGTTACGCTACTAAATTAAGTGCGGAGGTTGGTTAATGACTACTAGAACACACAAATGGCAGAACCTTCTATCCACGGTCGTAAATGAGGACTGTGCTGCAATATAACTAATCTAACCTTAGATTAGGTTTATGGCTCATATGTCAGTGTTATGGTAGGATAGCGTTTTGTTTTGTATTTAAATACGGTACTAGTTAGTACCGAACTAAGATTGGATTGTGAATACGGCTGTTCATGTTTACTATTTATTAGTTCTATTTGAAGTAATTTTTCTATCGGATAATAATAATATTTCATAGATTCTCGTTCAATCACACTTTTCAGTAATGTTATATTGAAATATTTTCTCAATAAATCTCAATATCATTACAAGGTTAACATGGCTCACAATTTATAATTTGTGTTCATGTGCGGTAAAGCAATGAGTAGGTATAGTCACTTCTGTTGACTTAAAAACATTCTCATGATAATCATCTCGCCAGGCACCTCGCCGGGCATCTCGCCGCGCGGCGATTGTTTAATAAATCTATACAATCTAATGCCTGTACACATACTCGAGTAGCGCCGCTTGCCATTCACTTCTCAGTGCATCTCGCCGTTCAGCTGGAAACAAATAAATTTGTTTTTCGGGATGCAGTTGCCTGAAAATCGCTTTCTGATTGGTCGTACTCGGTCACGTGTTCCTAGAAACACATCGTGGGTCGGACACCGCACAGTACTTACAAAAAGTGACCGTATAATGAATGACGAGATGAATTGCTTCACTATAAACGGTCGTGGCGAGTATTCGTGCGCAGTAAATGCGTCTCGTAGTGCCCGGCGACTATGTTTCTACACTAAGCTTGGATTTTGATTCTTCTTTCAACAGAAGTGTGCCTGAAACTGTTGAAGAATGTATGGATAACCCAAAATTTTTAAGTGTGATTGAAACATGATTAGGTTTATGGAAAAAGTTCAATGTAATTGTCTATTGCTAATTCAGAACCGAACAGAGTAACTCCAACTATCTCTTATGAAAATTCAAGTTGAACGTTTCTGTTGTCTGGAATCATCAGCATTTTTTCAAATAAACACCTCCATGAAATTATTTATTTTCCACTTTTCAATGATATACAAGGTGATCAGTTTATACTCCGTAGTTTGATATCTCTTTTGTGACATTTTAATTGAATATTGTCTTATTTTAAATGAAATACTTTGTATGTATAAGTATCATCTACAATTTCGATCATTTTACCTATTACGGCAATATATGGTTTTACTAGGATTTAGTGGGTAGGTATTAGAAAATTGTAATAAAATCGCCAACCTCGTCGCCAACCTGTATTATTCAAAATCAACAACTGCCAGAGTTCCTAAATTAGATCCAGCATACCTGTTGGAACCTGAACCAATTATTCCGTTGAATAATATGTTTGCTTTTAGTTGCGGGGAACAAATGGTAATCATATGATTTAAATTCAATTATGTCGGTACATTTTTTAATGAAAGCGCGTTTCAAATGATGCACATCATTGTGCGGGCAGTATATACAAAAATATCTCCGGCAAGCCAGCGTGAGCACGCGCAGAATTTTGGATTTCGAAGAAAAGGAAGGAGATGTAAATGCTTCCATCCATAAAGACGAGGATTGATATACGTGTCTACGGCGAAAGAAGCTAGTGCCGGTGTGAACATTATACCTAAAATAGACCAAACAAAAGGGTCAAGATTCTCTACAGCCATATCCTGGAACACAAGTGTGATAGAGGTGCTAGAATCTCCGGTTATTTGCATTATCGGATGGACCAATGGTAGCGCTACCAAAACCAGCGTCGACAAAGACCGAGGTAGGCCCATTTTACATAATCAATGTGCATCCGAACATTCAAAAACCTTAAAGAATCAATCGAAGGGATTTATACATATTATTAAAAATAATAAATCATATAATTACAGTTCATGTTCAAAAAGTCTATATTCGACATTTTGGTCCTTCGAGCCGGATTAAACCGCCCTTAAAAAAAAATACAATTTCACATTTTTTTATATATTGTGCATTTTGTTTAACAGCTATCCGTTTCATAGTTACAAGCAAACATATTATTTTGACCTTCAAGACATTATATTCCTCAATATCAAGTCGTGCTAGTTTTCTTTCAGTTTCACAAAGAATTCTTGGTATGCTATCCAGATAGAATTCCTAGCATTTGTTCTGGTGTCTGGTTGTTTAAATTTCCAACATTTGGTACACAAAACGCGGAATAAGAATAGTTTTCTTCCTCGCTCACAGGTCTGAAATTCAGAAAATTAAATATACTGCTCGTCAAAAATATATAATCAAAAATTGTCCTATTAATGATTAATTACTAATTAATTATTAAATATTAAATAGAGAAATTTCTTAACCTTTATTTTGATTACCCTCAATCATGACACCTCAAGTGACAGATAAAGAAAACATTAAAAAATGGACGATTAAACGTAGGATTCCATTAAATAGGCTAAAAGAGATTTACGACTACGGTAATAACTTGGTTAGTGATCAATTTTATAGAGAAAACTTTCTAGCTAGAGCAGAATTCGCTGACGCTATTTATGGAGAATTTAAAGAGAATCATAACGAATTGATAAATTACGTATATGAAGAGACAGATTTTGATGAACAGGATAAAGTTCGTATTTTGGCCGATAAATATTTTTATGGCATTAAGTCCAAGAGAATAGAAATAGATGGTTCTGCTACTTCACCTAGGGGGAATGATAATCAGGACCTAGAAACGTACACTTCTGGAGCTAAGCTTCCTAAAATTAATGTACCCATTTTCAACGGCGATATAAAAATGTGGCCGGCATTTTATGACTTATTCAATAGTCTCGTACATGACAACACTCAATTGCCAAAGATTCAGAAATTTCAATTTTTGATGACCTCATTGAAAGATGAACCTTTTTCTTTAATTAAAGCCATTCCTATGACGGAAGTTAATTATCAGAATGCGTACGATACAATTGTCAATAGGTATCAAAACAAACGGTTCTTAGCCACGACCTATTTTAATGAAATTTATACGGCCCAACCTTTACAAAAGACTTCATTTAAAGAATTAAGGCATTTGCTGGATACTTTCTCAGAAAACCTTACGGCACTTAAAGCGCTAAATTTTGACGTTGATTCCTGGGATTTTCTAATCTTTAAAATTTTACTACAAAAACTAGACACCAAATCTAGGACAGAGTTTGAGATAGATCATAGCACTTCGGAAATACCCACTTATCAACAGTTAACTACCTTTTTAGCGAATCAATGCAAAGCCCTTGAATCGGTTCAATACATGGTACCTGGTAATTTGAATAGATCAAAAGACTCGGCTACCAAAAACGTGACGTATCAGAACACGTTCAAAAAATCTCATACTCCTGCCGCGTTTGTTAGTACAGTGGCATCTAATCGTAAACAGAAGTGTATTCTATGCCCAGCTCTTCATGCATTGTATAGATGTCAGTTCTTTCTAGCCAAGACACCTTATGAAAGATTCAACGTGGTAAAAGAAAATAAAATATGTACTAATTGTTTGCGGTCATCCGACCACTTTGCTAATAATTGTCCTTCATCCTCCAGGTGTCAAATCTGCCAGTATCCCCACCATACAACGGTTCATTTGACACAAAATAAAACTTCTCATAATTCTAGCTCGCAATTGTCAAACAGTAACACTGATTTTCATACAAATCAATCTGTGATTACATTGCCTGCGCCAAACATTGAGAAAACATCTAAGGCTTTACAATGTAGTACGTGCACTACTTCCGTGACACAATCTACTGTGATGCTATCTACTGCTGAGGTGGAAATTAGAGGTATTCGGGGTCATTTTCAGAAGGTCCGAGTTCTTTTCGATTCTGCCAGCATGGCAAACTTTATTACTGAACAGTGTACAAATAGATTGGGTTTACGTCGGCAGTCTTTTTCTGTACCTATTGAAGGTCTAAACAGCTCAATTTTATGCACAAACAAAGGGATTACGCAATGCTTTATTAAGCCATGTGGAAAACAGGAGCCTACCTATTCTTTTGAAGCAATTATACTGCCTAAGGTTTGTTCAGATCAACCAAAAATTTCTTTTAATCCAAAAAATTGGAGCTATATTAACAACCTCTCTTTAGCCGACCCAAAGTTTCACACCCCAGGTCCGATAGATATACTGCTAGGCGCAGAAATAGTACCATTTGTTTTAGAGGCAGGTCGTATTTTTGGTAAACTGGGGCAGCCTGCAGCTTTAGAGACAGTTTTTGGATGGATTCTGCAAGGCAGAATTGAATGTTCTTCCAGCAATACATCATTAAAAAGTTGTTATGTATCACTTGAACCACAAGTAGATTTTATACTTCAAAAATTCTGGGAATTAGATCAGGTACCAAAGTCGGATATTTCTTTGTCTTCCGATGAGATAAAGTGTGAAGATATTTTTACAAACTCTTTATGTCGAGAAAGCTCTGGTAGATTTATAGTTTCATTACCTTTTCGACAGGAAGAACCGGACTTTGGCGACACTTACTCTCAGGCACTCCGCCGTTATATTTATTTGGAAAATAGGTTATGTAAAAATTCGGCTCTTCAATTTTCATATTCCAATTTTATCGCAGAATATCTAGAAAAAGATTATATCTCGGAAGTACCTATTTCTGATTATCAATCCACTTCTTCCTTTTATCTACCTCATCATTGTGTGCTGAAACCCGACAGTGTTTCAACCAAAATACGGGTCGTCTTTGATGCCAGCGCAAAAGGAACCAACGGAATTAGCTTAAATGACAGCCTTTTTCCTGGGCCAAAACTTCATCAGGATCTTTCCAAGATTTTATTGAGATTTCGTACTTTTCCTGTTGTATTTACGTGCGACATAAAGCAGATGTATTGTCAGATTGTTGTTAAGCCTGAGCACAGAAAATACCAGAGATTTCTTTGGCGCTTTTCTAGAAATGAAACCATAAAGGAATACACTCTAAACAGAGTAACATTCGGAGTTTCAGCCGCTCCATTTTTGGCCCTTAGAACACTCAAAGAGTTATCTATTATAGAACAGAATAATTATCCTAATGCTAGTAGAGCTCTACGAGAGGCAGTGTACATCGATGACTGCGTCTATGGAGCTCAATCCGTAGAATCAGCCCTTATGCTTCAATCTGAACTTATCTCGTTACTAAAACAAGGTGGGTTTGAACTAGGCAAATGGAGCAGCAACCACCCTGACATTCTCTCGGCTGTTTCTGGTGCAGACACACAAATACCTCTAAATTTTGAAACCGAAGGTCCTCGCTTTATCAAGTTCCTCGGCCTTCAGTGGAACCCTCGTTTAGATACATTTTCATATGAATGTACGCCAATTGACACACAATGTACAAAACGAAACGTGTTATCACAGATTGCTAGGATCTTCGACCCTCTGGGGTTTTTATCTCCCACTGTTTTCCTTGCAAAACATATTTTGCAGCAGATGTGGCTGTCCAAGAAGGATTGGGATGAAATACCTGAAAATAACCTTGTCAAAATATGGGAACGTTTCAAATCTGAATTGTCACAATTATCAAATGTCCAACATCCAAGACAACTATCCTTGGGAAGAAATTGTCGACTTGAAGTTCACGGGTTTTGCGACGCAAGTACCTTGGGGTATGGATGTGCTATTTATTTTCGTTGTATGTATCGAGACGGTACTGTCAAGGTTCACTTGATTACCGGGAAATCTCGCATTGCACCTCTAAAAGTGGTATCACTTCCTAGGCTCGAGTTATGTGCAGCCTATCTTCTGGCTGATTTATTTGTATTCGTGAAGGAATCGTACATTGATTTTCTTACTTTCGATGCAATTTTTGCCTGGTCTGATTCGCAAGTAGCACTTGCTTGGTTGACAACGTCAGCGCATCGATTTAAAACATTCATAAGCAATAGAGTATCGCATATACAGGAGATTATACCCCCTTTTTCTTGGAGATATGTACCGACAAAAGAGAATCCTGCAGATTGTGTATCTCGGGGATTAACTCCCTCACAGTTGTTGGAACATAAGATGTGGTGGGAAGGTCCCGATTTTCTACTGAAACTCTCTGATGAATGGCCACGACAACCCCCTATTTTATTGGAAAAATTGCCTCAAGCTCTCATAGAGGAAAAACAGACAGTTTTAAACGTTGTCTTGGAACCTATTGGAATCATTACCATGCTTTTGTCGAGATTTTCTTCTTTAAAAAAACTACTGCGAATACTCGCCTATATTTTTCGCTTTCTGCTTGTTTTTAGAAAACCACACAAGTTTGCATCATGCGACTTAAGTTCGTCAGAAATTCATCATTCCATGATTATTCTGGTCAAGTACGTCCAAAACGAATGTTTTGAGGAAATTGTTTCGGCTTGTAAAAACGAAAAATCTCTCCCCAAGCCTTTCAGAAAGCTCGCTCCATTTTTGGACGAAGAAGGTGTTCTTAGGGTGGGGGGACGATTGAAAAAATCTTCGCTTTCCTACGAAGCAAAACATCCGATCTTATTGCCAAAGAAGCATAGGTTAACAGACCTTGTTGTTGAACACGTCCATAAAGAGAACCTTCACCCTGGTCTTAAAACAATGCACAACCTAATTGTTCAAAAATTTTGGATCATATCTCCCAGAAATGCAATTTATCGGTGCTTATCCAAATGTCTGGCATGTTTTCGTTTAAAACCCCGAGCTCCTCAGCCCTATATGGGTGACCTTCCTACATTTAGAATCTCCCAAATAAAAGCTTTTTCTCATGTAGCTCTCGATTATGCTGGTCCTTTTCTGTTAACCATGGGAAAACGTCGAGGGGCAAAAACTACAAAGGCTTACATTTCGTTGTTTGCCTGTTGTGCCACCAAAGCTCTGCACTTAGAACTCTCTTCCGATCTAACATCAGAGGCCTTTCTCGCAAGCTTCCGTCGAATCATTGCACGTCGCGGTAGAGTGTCTGACCTCTATTCGGATCAGGGTACCAATTACAAAGGTGCTCACAACCTTTTGGTTGAGTATTCTAAGGCGGCAGCGTCTCAGTTGTCTATTAACTGGCATTTCAACCCAAGTGGTTCTCCCCATTTTAATGGATTAATAGAATCTATGGTAAAACAAACAAAAAGTGGTATTTATCGGGTGCTGGGGAACCAAGTCATGACCTACGAGGAATTCTACACCCTACTTACTCAAATAGAAGCTCTAATTAACAGTCGGCCTTTATCCCCTATCAGTGAAGATCCAAATGATCTCACCCCTCTAACCCCTGGACATTTCTTAACAATGGAACCACTGTCAACATTTCCGGAACCTGACTACTCGGAAATGTCGCTTAATCGGCTCAACCGCTGGCAATTGCTGCAACGTATGCACTCCGATTTCTGGAAGCGATGGAGTTTGGAGTACTTACACACGCTCCAACAGCGTCAGAAGTGGACTTGTCAGTCCCCAAATCTTAAGGAAGGGTGGTTAGTAGTTATAAAAAACGCAAAGAGACCTCCTCTAGAGTGGGCTTTGGCCCGTGTAGTTAAGGTGCATCCGGGTGAAGATGGAGTCGTACGAGTCGTAACTCTCAAAACGCCTAATGGAATCTTACAGAGACCAGCTGTCAAACTTTGTCCACTTCCTGGACAATAGACTCTTGTTATTTCAAATTTTAATAGAATAAATTTTAATAGAATATATTTTACTTTTTTTTTTTTTTTCTCGGAAAAAAACCCATGCGTTTTTTGGTGGGCGGAAATGTTGGAACCTGAACCAATTATTCCGTTGAATAATATGTTTGCTTTTAGTTGCGGGGAACAAATGGTAATTATATGATTTAAATTCAATTATGTCGGTACATTTTTTAATGAAAGCGCGTTTCAAATGATGCACATCATTGTGCGGGCAGTATATACAAAAATATCTCCGGCAAGCCAGCGTGAACACGCGCAGAATTTTGGATTTCGAAGAAAAGGAAGGAGATGTAAATGCTTCCATCCATAAAGACGAGGATTGATATACGCGTCTACGGCGAAAAAAGCTAGTGCCGGTGTGAACATTATACCTAAAATAGACCAAACAAAAGGGTCAAGATTCTCTACAGCCATATCCTGGAACACAAGTGTGATAGAGGTGCTAGAATCTCCGGTTATTTGCATTATCGGATGGACCAATGGTAGCGCTACCAAAACCAGCGTCGACAAAGACCGAGGTAGGCCCATTTTACATAATCAATGTGCATCCGAACATTCAAAAACCTTAAAGAATCAATCGAAGGGATTTATACATATTATTAAAAATAATAAATCATATAATTACAGTTCATGTTCAAAAAGTCTATATTCGACAATACCTGCTGATTGAGTGACGTCACCAAGCGACGCCGTTATTTCGATTTTAATAATAAAAACCACATTTTTTGGAAATACCTAATATTTGTTAAAGTAAGTCATGACTCTCTGCTGTGTGACAATTGACAGCTTAAAAATATCGAGCTCTGGGGTAAAAATCACCTTACAGTTATATATAGATATTAGTTATGCTTAACATACATATTTAGATGAAAAAATGGAAAATATGATTTTGGTTTAAATATGGCAATATATGTTTATAGACTAGAAAGGAAATGTTTTTCAGTTTATTCTTGATACTATATTTCGAAGGCAAACAATTATTTGATCAATAAACTTTGTCATAATAAAGTGCAAAATATAGAATACATATTTATTGTTTCGACTAGTGTTAACAAGTTTCTCAGAAGAAAAAAAGTTTGATAATCTAGATTTCTTAAATTATCCCGATAGACGACAACCTCACATAATCAATTCCTCCAAAGAATTTAGTCTAAAATGTATATGAAGCAAAGAAATATTTACTTTGTAAAAAAATCAATTAGACAATTTAAGTGAAAATTGCGTGATTCTAGTTTCAAGGTCGCTTTATAGTAAGAATGTTGAAGAGACAGAATCATGGATGAATTAGTACATTAGAAGTTGTTTTATTTTAATTTATCTAAATATTATCTAGTTATAGTTCGACCAGCGAAAACTGACCTATAAAAGTGCAGTGGTGTTCAATGCGTTTTAGTAGCAGCTCAATTCAAATTAGGATATACCTCATGACGTGAGAGAAATAAAATTTTGACATTTTCATTCAAGCAAATATTGTTTATGATTTATCTTGATTATCGAGCTATCAAATAAATAAGGCCAACCCTTTGGCATAACAGCCGTTAAATTTTACCATGCGACCAATACTGGTAATTTTGAGAAGCAGCTCTCTCTCTCTCTCTCTCTCTGCCCCTCTGAGCTTTTAATAGGATTATTTAAAGTCATTCATATATTTTATTCATAGGATGCTCGCTCTTGGACTATTAAGGGGTGTCCTAGCTCAATAAACTATGAATATACTACAAAGCAGAGCCTTATGAAAACTTTTACAATAAGAACAGAGTAGGTCCACTAGAAGTTCAAATAAAGTAATTAAATAAAAAGCTAGATTTACTGTTCTTTTGATTGTTGTTCTGAAAGTTTATCAAGAGACTACAATAAAATATTATAGATGACTCTTCCGGGTTTTATGCCGACACAGTTGCTATGGACTTTGCATGCTAATTTAGCCGATTCACAGAAGAGCTGCGAAAAAAATATGATTATGTTCCATTGAAAAAAAAATAATACTGGCACATCTTTTCGAATCGTCTATTCGTTAGATTCATGGTGTCATCGTGCAATCAAGTGCAACGAAGCGGGTAATTTTAAAAAAAAGAATACATGCAGGGGCATAGAAACAGGATCAATATTGATTATTGTTAGAGCTTCAGTTCTCCTTATACGGCGTATTTGAGTGCTCGTGGGAGAGTATTGCAATCAGAATGAAAATAACACAGTAGCAATAATCGGTGGAAACCTTTTTTCTATTGCTTATTCGGGGTTGCTACTAATAATGATTACAATAAGATAGAAGAATAACTTTATTTGTATCAAGATTGAGTTAGATTAGCTAAGTAAAAAAGTGTCGGGGAAGTTCAAGTATTAAGGGTCGAAGGATGGACTCTTATGGAACATACGGTGAGATCGTAAAGTTTAAAACACCCTTAGGCGCGGTTGTACCAAAGTCAGATCAGCAAAAGTTAAACTGATTTGACGATCAAAATTGAACGACGTTCATAGATGATGTCGTTGCACCACCTCTAGTTCAAGAGTTTTAGTGTAATTGGCAACCCTGAGAAATACCTTCTACCAATTTCAGCGTCGTCTACCAAATTCAAATTTGGAGGTACTTAGTGTTCTCTGATTCGAATATCATTAAGCAGGTGATTATGGGTCATTAGCAGAGACAATTAGAAGACTCATTAACATCAACAACTTGTAAGCTAGGTAGCGCAATGTTAAGAAAAATTTTAAAATGTATATATTTTTATTTACTTTTATATTTCCTCAATGTATGTTTAGCTAGATGTTTTTATTGAAATTACGTAGCTTATTTCACCTACCAAAAATTGTGCAGTTGATTTTAAAACTCGAAATCTAGCCCTAAATTCTTTATTATTTCAAATTATGAAATAGTTGGGCCTTTCTCTATAATTTTGTGATAACCTTGTATTCCAATCTTGATCAATCAATTCTAACAAATCCTCATCATCTGTTAATTCATATAAAATATCCATATCGCTTTTACGTACTCAGTTTTAGATGTTTTATTATGATCGCAAGAAAGCAAAGTGTCAATTATTGAGTCTAGGTTAAGAGTTACAAACTCCACGTAAAGATTATCGATATTATGTGCTTGAACCATCTTTGAATGGTCCTCCACTATTTGTTGTTGTATGGTGATCTAATATGTGCAATTGCTAATTTATTTACAAATTTAAGAGAATATGTTTATTTACGAATAATATAATGTAAGTATTGTACTTTTGGCAATCTACCTAATTCCCTTGGAGAATAATGAAGAGGCATTAATACAAATTATCCCCTTTTTCACGCCAATCACAATTTCTCAAGTTAAATAATACCATGGAAAAAATATAAACAAACTCAAAAGTCAAACGCATAGGATTTGTGTATTTTATTGAAATGGATAAAAATAAAGAATCTTGTAGTATATCACATTTGGAAATTATATTTTCATTGTAAATAAAGTAGAGTACTCGCAATAATGACTACTATTCACCCGAAAACTTTACTCCTTCGTCGTTGACACGGCTCGATTCGTAAATACTGCTGGAGAATCATAGCTTTCATTATTGACTCGTGGTCTCATGGTATAATCTACTGTTTTTTAATGACAACCTTTCATTGTGTTAGCAAATTGTGGAAGATCACATTACATAGCGCATAAAATTGTCAAACAATTTTTATCCAGCGACATATAATTACTTCATTGAACCATAGAATTGAATTCAAATTCATTCGTTTCATGCCATTCCAGGATGATGATGTTTAACATATCATGAGTACAGAAAAGTTTATGAGTGCAAAAACGCAATTTTTAGAGAAATTTCCATGTGTACGCTAGAAAGTTCATAGCAGAGAACTTCTTCATCGCCGTTCAATTACCTCCAGTCCTGGAGAAGGGCGCTTTGTAGGTATTTTAAAATTGAAGCCCACTTTTAACAAAACTCTAGCGAGCTACATGCTTCTATCATTCGTCTATTGTTCATTCTCACAGTGTTCTTGTCATTCTTTTAGAACCATTTATAAGCATCTACATTGTCAACATGTGAATTTTCTCGTATTTACGTTATATTGAATGAAATTAAAGTATGTAGGTAATTTTCATTAAATGGATATTTATGTTACGTCTGTTCCATTAATATTTCAATTTGATGTACTCATCGTTGTTTTGATGCAGGTTTTTAAGAATCTTCATATTGCGAGCTACGAAGGTACCTACTATATCATTTCTCATTTTTCACCTGTATAGTCAGTTGTTCTGTCAAACATCGTCTCAATAAATATTAATATACGATTTATGACTTGTATTATAAAAATAGAAGGCTTTCAAGAATTGTGGCAAAGATAGCAAAGACACAATGTCTTATTATCTTGGTCACAGAATCTACTTTATAAATAAGCTGATTGATATTCATGTATCGGATATTATTAGATATCATAGGACACAATGAATTATACTTTCTTTAGTCTAACTTAAAATTGAGCCTAAAATAAAGAACAACTCATTAGGGATTGCATATCAGGGTTCTTGATGAAAAAAACAAAATAGATTAAAACGCTTCATGTATATACCGAAAATGTATTATCTGAGTAAATAGAAGAGAAACAAGTTTATACAAAGTATAGGGTACTCCTCGGGGTACTTCCTATACAATGGTTTTGTTCCAGCAACAAATCCAGAACCGATTTCCAACAGTTTGCAAATCTTCATTAATGAGACTATCTATGAAAAAACTGGTCATAGTCATAGCGTCCTAATAGACAAATACTATGATAAATATGATCGATTAATTCCTTGTTCAACAACAACCTTGATCAATCTTCTGTTCCTTCTCGAAGACTTTCTTTCTAATGACATCCCTACTCTACTGTATTAACTCTATGATCTTGACAGTAATTGGAACAGCTGATAACATAGTAGACATTGAATTTACATTTAACTCCACAAAAAGATTTTTTTCTAATATTCTATTGAGTTTAATATTTAACTACTTGATAATGTATGTAGAGGTCCATTCTGAAAGTGAAGGTAACTACTTTTTAAGACAAGGCACCATACGACACGTGAAGGTAACAAAGGCTAATGGAGGCATTTTGAAATTAAGCAAACTAGTGGTCGCCCATTGGTCAAAATTCGACCGTATTTCATTATTTTTAAATTCAAACGTTATTGAGATCGTAATACTGTTCGATTACGTCAGTTGCAAGCTTGTATAAAACGGCATTAGCGTGTGTTGTTTGCCTAATTCCTTACAATACATATGAAATTTAAAATTTAATGTTAGTAACAGTTCAAGAAACACAATGACAGCTAGCTATTTTAAAATATAATGCATTGTAATATTTCGACTTAACGCAGGTAATATTACATCACTCTTATGGCAAAATGAAGATAATGCAGTACTTTCACAAAAGTGACTTCAGATTCGAAATGTTTAGCATTGCAAAACCTGTGTTGTAAATGCATTAATCCACTATTAAAAATATTATTTTTTTTTAAATGATATTAAGTGCGCATTTAAACGCTCTCAAAATAATTACATCAGGACGCTTACCTTCCTATCTAACCGAAGAAATAACGTATCTTCCAGAAATCCATATCCACAAAACCAGATCTCATGCTTAGAATGATTTCTATATCAGTATTGCTAATGCTGCTACAAACACAGTGTTCATCAAAGGCTTACAGCTTTACAACTCCTTATCAAGAGAATTGAAAGAATACTCATCATATAGAGAATTCAAAAGCCAGTGTGTAAAATACGTGAAACGTTTATAACCCATCCTTATAATATCTCTAGTTGTAGTATTTTATTCTATAGTGTTAATTTAACTTGTCCATGTAGTTAATGTAAGTGTGTCCATATTTTATTTTATTTATACTATTGTATTTCATTTATATATGTTTATAACTTGAGAGCTGACGATGCTAATAAAGATTATATATATACTTTATAGATATATATATATATATATATATATATACACCAATGGGAGCAAGTTTGTCAGCCATTCTAGCTACATACGTTATGGACGACATAGTCGTATCTGTATTACCCTTTGATCTACAATTCATAAAAAAGTTCGTAGACGACATTATCATCGCATTACCTAGAGGAAGCACAGATGAGATCTTAGAGATATTCAACAGTTACGACCCTTATATCCAATTTACTATCGAAACTGAGGATGAATCTAACTCGGTACCTTTTCTAGATATGAAGTTTATCAGAACATCCTCAAACACCATAATTATAGATTGGTACAGGAAACCCTGTAGCTCAGGAAGGTTCTTGAACTACCACTCATACCATAAACACTCAATGAAGACAAACTTGATAAAACAAATGAAAAACCGAATATTAAATATATCAGATCCAACATTCCATCACAAAAACTTAAAAGATCTTTACAACCTCTTCAAAGATAATTCTTACCCAACAACACTTCTAAAAAAGATTCTATATAGCACGCCATCGACTACCAACAATACATCAAATCTCAGAGAGAGAAGACAGGAATTAGAAAACCCTCAAAATGATACCAGTACAGTTGGCCAATCTAGCACTTTTGCTTCCATGCCTTACTTTAGGAACATTACCCCAAGAGTAACGAGATTATTACATCCGATAAGTGACATAAACATAGCGAACAGAACGGTTATGAACATAAGAACAATTTTTACACGATTGAAAGGAAGAGTAGACATCAAAAACCGTTCTAATGTAGTGTATGCAATACCTTGTAGGTCATGTGAGAAGATATATATTGGACAAACTTCGAGAACCATTGAGAGTCGCATAACGGCACACAGAAGTGATTCAAGGCTACATCCCAAAAGATGTGCCCTTGCACAACATGTAAATCTATTGAAGCACGAAATGAATTATGATAATATCAACATTCTGCACAACGAGCACAACCTTAAAAAAAGATTATTTATAGAAATGGCTCTTATATCACAAGAGCCACATAGTATGAATAAAAGAACGGACATTAGTCATTTGACTGAGATCTACTACCATTTACTCGCTACTGATCAAAATTTGAGCAGAAGGAATCATCAATAGGGTCCAAGGTAATAACAATTCAAAAATACGATATAGGTGTTGCCTACATTAAACTCAACAAACTACCACGACATATACCAAAACTCATTTTTTAGATTTTATTTATTTATATTAAGAAATTAATGATCATTAGACTTAGTTCGTAGGAGACATGTGCTTAGTAATAACTTGTTTTTTGTCTAAATTGTAATGTACATTACCTGTGATCTTATATCTTTTTATTTATATATTAACAACTCAACCAAAAAAAAAAAAAAATCTCAACAAAGTGTAAGTAAAACCTTTGATACTGCATGTATATATAAAAAAAGAAAAAATCTTAATACATAAAATGCACCTTTGTAGATCCTCTGAAGATGGAAAATAAATTTCCGAAAGCTTAGGACAACTTTATAGAGTGTTCTTTATGATTGCTGCATCCCCAATATACCTTCTGCAAATTATATATATATATATATATATATATATATATATATATATATATATATATATATATATATATATAAACTATTCACAGTATTTAAAGTTGCGTTTGGTCAAGGTTGTCATTCACGAATAAAACAATCTGACAGCCTTGAATCGTTGCTTTCACATTGTAATTGGGTTGGTGATGCAAGACACAATACATTTCTACCTCAAAAACCATATTTTATTTAATTTCATTGAAGATATTAACGCATAATACATCAAATTGTTAGCTGTGTGCATTACTTCACCATTTACCTTTTCACTAGTTATGCCAAATCTCATGCTCCTCCATGCACGTTTTATGCCTTAAAAATCGTCTACAGTCACGTATTAATATATAGATGATACGTGCTTCAGAGAAAAATAGTCGATTCACTTTTCTTTCCTTAATAAACAGACCAATGCATACATGCAAAGCTCACTCAACTATTCATAGTTCGAAATCAAATTAAGAATTGAATTTATTAACCGAAAGGAAAAAATATTTCATAACATGATTAATCTATCATTAATTAACCACACACATATGAAAGTGGATTTATCTCAATAAAACGCTTCAAGCTTTCAGTTTGTACTGAATAGTTATAATTCTCAAATATCCAAAGATTCTAATAAATTTAGTATTTGTCTCAGAAATAAGTTACTAGACGACAAAGAGGTGCCCTCTAGCCACACTACCCATGTCCCTAACTAACAGGCAAAAATTATTAGAAAGCTGTGATGGAACAAAAATCTAGCTGTTTACTAATCGTCAGACGCTTGGGTTTGTAGTCATGGGTAAGGCTCTACAAACTTACAATGCATTGTTTCACTTAATGATACTAACAAAATGGTCTAGAAGTCTTGGGAATTACTGCAGCCAGAAGGAAGTCGTCAGTGCCTTGGAAGGAATTGAATTGATAATTGACTTTGTTGATGACTTATAGACCCAATGAAGATAAAAGGCGAAGGTATGATCAGACATAATTAAATTGTTCCCTTCATCCCTAATTTATTATTTTTAATTTGCGACAAATGATAGTATGTAGGTAAACCTGTTACTTACAGGTTTACCCTTGAAGAGGTCAACTTTATTAGCGGGTTTGATAAATACAGTGTTGTTGTTATTGTGGTTAATCTGTGCAGAAATATTTCTGCTTATTTAAATTATTAACAATCTCTGAAAATCCAAACCTCATATTGAATTAAGATATATATGTCAGAGAAGTAGTTATCGATAATGTGGCGATTGAAATATTTCGTTGTATTATCATAGCCTACCATTTTTACTTTCCTACGCTAGTATAGTAGCTGTATAAGGAAAGTATTGTAATTGTGTGAAATTTTCGGTATCGAGATTCTTACAAATGTCTAATAAACATATTTTCAACCATTGGTCTGTCTGTCTGTCCGTCTGTCTGTGACAGCATTATCTCTGACACGGATCGGTGTATTTTTTGCTTTCTTTTTTATTTTGTTTGATACCAATACCACTCGCCGGTGACACTGAATGAGAATCCTGTATATACTGGGTGCAGAGCTATAGCCAAAAAACGAGATTTACTCAAGACTGTAGCGCGAAAACGGCTTTAAGGATTTTGATTAAACTTGCCTAAAGTATTATTCTGAGAGCCCTTTACCACCCACATACAGCGCCATCTCTGAGAAAAAGCACAAAAAAGTTATGCTTGAATAAATTTCCATATTTTCCAGATGTTTCTTCAGATTCTGGTTAAACGCTTCATCTTGCGAAATTTTTTTATAAAACCATTGTTGTTTGTGTTGATATGCTGAAAAAAATGAGTGGTAGCACGATTTGACCAGAAGATCTTTACTTTTCGTTTTGATCGGACGATGTTTTATTCACTGGAAAGGAAAGTCGTGTGAGTGGACACACCAGACTTTTTTATTCTATCTTTTCCTGGCTTCAAATTTAGATATTATAAATAGTTGTGAAGGGAATTTTTAGCGCTATTTTATGGTATAATAAATAGTTCTTACAAAAAATTGAACCGACTTAATTACTTGGTGCACTGAAAGTTACAAAATAATACTAATTCTATTGGTACGGGTAATTTAAAAGTTGCGCTGTTGTAGATAGATTGAAAATTTTTCAATCACAACATCTTCGACTTGGTGCATTTTATGAGTATGATAGATTTCAACTTTCTTCTCAGTGTAATAATTATGAAAATAGATAAAAAATTGTCAATTCCAAGTTCTTTCTAAATACCTTTATCAAGAACGGTTGAAATTTTGAAAATTTTCAAATTGGAATGTTGAAGAGGTCTCAATTACCTACGCTGATTTTATTTAATTCAATGATCATTCTTAACTTTATGAATTTATCGGGCCTCAGTCTACTCTATGTTTTTCTATGATTCTCATTTATCTGTCTTATTACACACTAC
Source organism: Crioceris asparagi (assembly GCA_958507055.1). Taxonomy (NCBI): domain Eukaryota; kingdom Metazoa; phylum Arthropoda; class Insecta; order Coleoptera; family Chrysomelidae; genus Crioceris; species Crioceris asparagi. The sequence goes on from OY293829.1 coordinate 23,006,665, forward strand.
TAAATAATAGATTAAAATTAAAAAATAATTCATAAGAAAGTAAAAATAGGTCGTATTCAAATAACTCGCATTTACATCTTAGTTCACGGCGCCACAGCGGGATCGCTGTAGTGCTTCAGTAAGAAAACTGTTTTCTTATAATACAGGAGTGCTTATGGTTTCTAATACTTCAAGAACCCGTGATAATTGACAATAATATTTATTATAAATCTATCAACATCTTACGACAATGAATATTCAGAAACTCCTTATTTCCTTGCTTTTGCTTGATCAGCATCTTAAATGATTAATGCTATTCAAGCTAAGTAGATTTACCTAACTTTGCAATAGCACTCTTATCATTTTTAATCTAACAGTGTGTTTCTCGTTAAACCTTAGCTCAAATTTCCCACTTTCCATATTCAATGCTTGCCTGCTCTCTGCTGGTTGTCAATTTTATCTTTGGTCATTGGAATAATGACATTAATAGCTGTGAATCTCGATTGCTATGTATTGCTGTGTAGATTCAATTTCCTGGCATTAAAATTATATAATCGCTGGTGAGCTGTGAGATTTCCAGCTCCATTGACTTGCTGCTTCATAATGGGGTGAATGAGAAGATTATGAGAGCATAATTATTATTAATCGATGATAAGCTACAGCAACAATCGCAATGAACAAGAATATTCATGTACATTCCTGTTCTTCAATCCGGAAATTTCGGTTATAACCAAAATATATGAATGGTAAATGGAGAAAATTAGACAACGATTTCAATACATCTAAAGACTTAAGAGAAATAGGATGCAGTCATTTTTCATAAAAAATCAATTAAAAGGCGTCTTGAGCTTTGAGAAAAATAAATGGTGTCATCATAAAATAAGAGGTATACCTAATAGGGTCATTGCATGCAATGGATTTTTTATTTATTAGTTTTAAACAATACGTTTTATATCGCAAACATTCAATTCACCATTAAAATTATATTAAGACATATTTTAATTATCAAAATATGAATTTCTGTTTGTCCACGTATTTAAGAACGAAATCAAATTCCCGCTTAAAACGTCACACTTCTCGGCTCCAATCATGAACAAGTGGATTTTTTTGGTGCGCTCAGAGAAAACTAGGTTCGTTGTCCGTGACATCCAGGTCCAGCTGAGAGAGAGGGATATACAAGTAATGGCAGATATTTGATACTTGTGTTGTTTGATCAGTTTCAGTTTTGTAATTTTGTTTTCCTTTGTGCAAAACACTGAATTAAGGTAATATGGAAAATGATTTTGTGAAAGGATCATCAGAGAACTTATCACAAGTAGATTTATTTATTTTAGCTACCATACACCGACAAAACCTAGAATCAGATATTTTGAAAAAAATCATTGAGGATCGTGCCGTACCCAATATTTGGACCATCTCCAGATGTCATCACAGAAGATTATATGATAGAAGTGAAATGCCCAAGCCAAAAAGAATCTGTTAATCGTTTTGTGGGCAAAGGTAGTATAAATGCAAAATACCTATAATGCACAGATTCAAATGCAAATGTTTTTTGCGAATAAACCAAAGGGGCTGTTTTGTGTGGCATCAACAGATTTTGAAAGGAATATGGAACTGTCTGTATATGAAGTAGTTTTTAATACAGAAATTTGCGCTGATATATTAGAACAAGTTAAGTATATAGGTAAGCCCCGATCGGCCATCACGCATGTACTACTAGGCAACACTTTATAATAGTCACTTGCTTTGCAAATTTCATTGCCTGATATGCTTCCACCATAACCACCAGATATATAATTTGCAATCCCGCTTGGTGTTGATGAAACCAAAAATAAGACGAAAATTTAATCTCACAACGTGTTGACAACAATTTTCACTGTCACAATGATTACTGACATAATACATCAGATCAGCCAATGCCAGCGGGAACTGTGACGTACAGGGCGGTAAAACGCACACGTTTTGAACCAATTTAATTTTTAGTATTTTTGAACTGTTATTCTTTTATTTAAATCAAATTTGGAAAAAAACAAAAAACACGGGTTAATTTTTTTTTAATAAAGCTTCAGAATCATCAATAAGAAAAATATGTGCAATGACCAAATTCAAAGTTTCAACCTAATTTTTAGAGTAACCACAGCTAGAATCAAAAAGTTAATAGAATCTATAGTTGCTCAAATAATTTTATTTTACAGTATCTGTGAGAAAAAGACAACAGAGTCGTTTTAAAAACTGCTGCTACAAGTGTCAAACAAAAATCGCTAAATAATTGATCTCATAATAGAACTTAAGCGATCATTAAGACGATTTTTAATGAACTTTAAAAATAAAAATGCGCTAGTAATTACACTGCTGGGGAATTTATTTGAAGTAACCGACAAACCTATCAATATCAGGACCTCCAGATATGGATGATCTCCAAGTAGCAGAAACTCGTCATAACTTTGTTAACACTAGATTGTTTCAATTTCAAAACAATAAAGTTAGCTAGTTACACAATGCCTGGATGAGAAACATAGACTAGCCGATGTGTGTTAGTGGCAATTACCATTTAAGGATCGATGAAGCCGAAAATGTTCGAAATTACATTTCAAGATGAATAGAGTTCAAATTCCATTTCCAGCACCTTGTAAAATATCGAATAATTCAATGATGTTGCTAAATACCAAGATCTATTATGGACTGAGATGATTCAGCTACCCTATTTAATAATATCAACAGAATGACGTTCATCTTATGCAATGAAGAACTAGTTTTTCACATGGGGTGCATATTTTAATTTCAAGATAATTGGCCAGAAACATTCAGATCCCTTGGTGAAACCAATGCTCTTTTCAGTAGTTTTGTGTGATAAGGTTATATCATATATTTGCCTCGTGTAGATGAACTAATCACTAATTGATACATATTAGAAGCTGTGTTCCATAATGTGGGCAATGTTATCATTCCCATTAAAATTATTATTGTCTCAATTATTTTTAGTGATATAGTTACAATTGCTCGCAACGAACTTAAATAAGTAACAGTTGACGTGACATATATAATAGCGACAACATTTTTGTTTTCTTGTATCTCAATAATAAAGACTGCGACATTCTCAGAAGATACAATTATGCTCAAACATACCTACCTACTATTTCTCTTTGTGTGCTATTTTATGTTCTCAAGTTATGGAAGAAACTCAGTAGAAGTATGAAACATTCAAGTCAGTATTTTATAGGAAATATAAACGTATATTGGCGTGAATTCAATAAAGGTATTACTAAATATGAGATATATCTGACTTATTGTTATTGTTGTTTTGAAAGTAATAAAAAACCCCAATGCTATCTTTGTTAAGCTTATATGGAGCTCTTGAAAACTGTGGTAATAATTTTAACTTTATTCAGTCTATTGTATTGTATTAAACAATAATTTCGGTGGTAGAGAAGCACAATTTTAACTCATTAGAGAAAAGTAACAGTTACTGATGAGATCAACTTAATAATTTCATTTACTTAGGGATGTGCAGTGAAGTCATACTATCACGCATAAATTAAATAATAATCGAGTGGAAGATCAAATAAAGTTGTGTCATGGATTTCTTCTTTTGATGGCAACCTCCATTTTTATTGTAGACTGTATTACATTTTTTTACGTTTCAACATGTCGGATTGCCAGATATCAATTCTCTCGATTTCTTGTCGCAAGGATACCTACTTGAAAAGTAGCGTATAGGGGACAGCAAAGGTAGATTTTCTTAGAGCACGAATACGCCAAAAATTATGGGTATTACTGCAGATTACGTTGACATTTTTCAAAACTCAATTGTTGATCGCATTCGTTGTTTTCACATTGGTAATGGTATTCAATTCTAACATTTAGATATAATTACCTATTCATTCTAATTTTTCATTACAATTATCTCACGTTATAACTCTACGTAGAGGAGAAGGTGATAATGTAGCCCCCCTATTTGTTATTCGGGCCACACGTAAAAAGATCAGATTCTGAATCTTTATGAATACGTTATTCTCTTCCTTGATCGTCTACCTATACATTTCTAACTGAATAAATGAAACTGCCACCACATAATCAAAAACATATGTATTTAAAAAAAAATAACAATTTGAGATCAAGTGAAGGTTTTATTTCCCCCCGGGTCCATATCAAATATATGCCTGATTTTAAACTTATCGGCTAAAATCCCAAATATAATATTCGCCTTCATGATCTCCACCTGCTGTTCGAGTCCATAAATTGCAACTCTTGCACTGTATCCACTCCTCTCCACATTTGTCGTTAGAATAACTGGTATCGCAGAAAATGCAGTTCGTGTTTGAACTTTCAGGTATCATCTTTGGGTAAACATCATCATCGTCTTCAGAGTCGGTTTCATCCACTGCGTCACTTCCAGAGACACTGCTGAATGTTGTTACATCGCCATATTAATGTTTTAATATGGCGAAGATAAGTATCGCCGCCAAGGACTCCTGCCGGATGACTACGTCCAAGGCCAAGTCCATAGTAGACTAGATTCCATAAACAGAGTATATTGGACTAACTTTTTTTCCAGCTCCAATGGAAGAATAAGTTTTCTATGTAAGGGTTTATCCACGAGGAAATCTAAAGATTCTTCAGAATCCTTGACTAATCATTTTATTGTAGACCTTGGCTCAGATACTGTTTTTACGGCTTTTCTATACCCCTTCATCCTTACTGCTACAATTGCAATTTTCATTTGGATCCCATGTTTACCATTTTTCTGAAAGCGAAAACTAAACTATATAGAAAGGATATTTCGTTCATACATTTAATATGACCCCCAGGACCATGATACAAATTATGTGATGGGGCCATGTTACAAGTAGATACTTAGAATATGTAAACAAACCTCATTGTAGATAGTTATCACATGTTTTTATATAATTTCATTCAAAATCCATTAGACAAATGTATATAGAATCTACAAAGCACAAAAGCTAAAGTTATTCTCGAAAATTTGAATAAAGTAGGAAGTGATCAAAAAAGTTTTAAACTTGCCTCATTCGATATATTTAAATAACAAGCGAACCAAACTCCACATCACGGATTTGTTGGTTACTAAATGGATTATGTCGTTCTAGCTCGGCATTGAAGCTAATATATACTAGATGGCGTCTTTCTAAATAATAAAAATCGAAGGGGGCCCATTTACCTGCGCGGGTCACATTACCACGTTCTCTATTTACATTGTCATGAGTAAAACATAATTATGCTTCTCCTAATGCTGTACCGGACAAGAGAGACATAAAAACTGAAGTACTATCCGATAGCTATGCGTTTTACTATTATCTCATGGTCTTTCTTTTGTTCAAATCAATGCCTGTTATCAATCTGGGAAGACGTTCGCCAAGAAAATGTGGATACATTTCCCATTCAGAACATTGTTGAAGAAATAACGACTTGCATTCGCATAATAATTATGTCTATAGCATAATCAGAAAATATTATATAGTTGTTGACAAGTAAATATTATAAATCTCGTCCATAATGACATTTATTTGAATACTCCTACTCCTAACCAAGTGCAGGCGACTTCTCTGTCTAAAAAGTGTTACCATAGACAAGGACACCTACACTTTAGAGTGGATTCCGAACCACCCATATGTCTCAACTCAATCTCAGAACACACCTTTACAGAAATGCTATATACTCTCTCTGGGTTCCCTTTGCCTTGAGGGAGGCGAAGAATGTAACAACCACAGATTCAAACGGGCGTTTGTAACACCGGAAATCGTCCAAACTGTTCGCCAGTGTGTAGATACTACTTACTATATTACAACTAAAAATCCTGATGTATGGTTAGCTGAGAAGTGTACAACAGGTCAAACCACTTTGTGAAATAATGGCTTTAGCCCAGTGGTCGAATGAGGATTTTCTTGTAGTTTCAAATGAACTATCAACTTATATTCTGATGTGACCACTAAATATTTTTATTTTGATAAATGTCATTTTCCACCCGTTCTGCAGGAACCAGATATGAATAATTTTCCAAGTAAATATTTAAAAAAGTAGGACTCACTTTATTCGTTGGTATGCTTCAAAATTTTCGACTTGAAACTTCAGGAAAGTACTCATAGAAACAAATAAATAAACATGTATTTTATGACTTTCCAAAATTCAAATCAAATTCTTATCAGAAATGGGTCGTAAAGAAATCTAAAAATCTGGTTTACAGATATAAATTAGAAACCTTTATTGTAGAAACGGGGTTTCAGAATTTGTATTTATTGCAACGCCCGAATACAGTTTTGAACTGTAATTATTGGGAACTACTCTGATTTCCGCGGGCGTTTGATATTAAAGAGAAATCCGGTGCGTCCACTTACACGACTTTATTGCCATACTCAAACGAATCCCTTCAATGAAAAAAATCCTCTGATAATATCGTTTGAACATTATTTTTTCCAGCGTGTCAAGACAAGCAACCTACACGTTATAGTAGGAGGTGAAGGGTGATTTTTTCAAAACAATTTCATCAAAATCATTAGAGCCGCTTACACCCCCTAATCTAAAGCGAAGCATGTTTTTCAGATATTCTCTACCAACTTGTGCGAGCAGGATGCACAATTTGCGTCACTAGCGATTAATATCGATATCCTACAGAATAAATGGAATTGCAACAAAACCGGACCATTCATTGCCGAGATAATCTTGGCACATACTGACGGACAAACCTATGGCTGAAAATATATTTTTTTGTATTCAGGGATCTTTGAAACGTTAACATCTCTTGAACACCGAACACCGAAAATTTTACACGATTGCAATTATTTTGGACCGACTTCAGAAAAAGAAGGAGGTATACAAATCGGTTGTATGTTCACTTTTTTATGGCTGTTCGCGCATTTTGCGTAGCAAACGTACTCCGATTTAGATGATTTTTTTTTCATTTGAAAGAGGAGACTTAAGAAATGGTCCCATATTTAGAAAAACTTAAATCCGAAATCTACATCCCTTCAAAAACTGCTCCCGAGAGAGGTGGAGGGGGCGAATTTTCTAGAGAATCGAAAATCTCGGACCATATGGAAAATATGAGACAGCTAAATTAAGAAAAAGATTTTATGTAGCAACATTTAAATTCAACATTTTTTCAAAAGAGCTACGGTTTTCGAGTTACAGCAGTAAAGTCTGCAATATGTACCTAGATCTGCGCCGCGATGTGTTGAGATCTTTGAATAATAACAAGTACAAGATAAGCCTATAGACGGGTAATAAAGTACTATCTTCTTTTGTAATTTTACACTCAAAAGTGTGGAATAAATAGTTTTTACAAAAAAATGGAACGACTTTATTACTTGCTGCACAGAAAAATACAAAATAATATTAATTCTATTGGTGCTGGTACTTTTGGAGTTGGTACATACAACAACAAACTACAACGGCACAACTTAAAAATCACCAGCACTAATAGAATTATTATTATTAATCTTTCTAGGATACGAGTAGTGTAAGAGTATGGTGCAAAGCTAGATTCTGTATTCTTAAGATTTATCGATAAACCGATAAACTTACCAAAAACCGATAATCTCGTTCAGTGAGATTAATTATTCTTAATTTAAAAAGAAATCTAGCAAATTTCATAAGGACTACTCCACAAACTCTTTATGATCAGAAGAATCTTCAAAAATGCTATGCAATAAAATACCATGTGTTGCATTTGGAAAAGTTGCGTTATTACAAGCAGTATTTTGTCTTTATAACAAATCGTCGTAGGTGACGGAACATAAAATCTAATTCCACTTATATCTCAGTCTTCTATTCTATGGGTTGAGAAATTGACTCAAAAATGTTGTGATTTTTTGACACACGAATTGACTTGAGTAAAACAATTACAGATTACAGATAAGACTATGAAACTTGCTAACGCACCGACAATTTAGTGAAAATCTAAAGATATAGGGGTTTCCATAAAAAAGAAAACATAATTTAATTCCTTATCTCACATCAGAACACGTTGTATATAACTAAAAATATTTTAAGAAGTTACTTTATTCGATAACTTTAATAGAAAAAAAAATATGAAGCATGCATGCACTCCTGTTTCACCCTACTTTGGTGAGATAAATTCAAATAAGTTACTTTTGTACGGAATAGTTACATTAAAGACAGATAGGTTTCTTTTGATTGAACTACGCATAGATATATAGATTGTGGATTGTCTTCCATGTACTTAGGTTAAACAGAAAATTTTGATCAGATGTATGGCATAAGCCAAAAATTTACTCTGACAGTATTATTCAACTTGTTGTAAATTTCAAAACATGTTTTTATACTATTTATACGTAGTCAGAGTCAGGATCTTCTTGATCTTAAAAATCGTAGTATCTCGTTAAATGAGAATAATTGGGAATAGTGCATAATTTACAAGTTCAGGTAGGATATTGAAATATGCGTTTTAATAATGAATTTTACCGAAAATTAATGTACAGGGTTCCCAAACTCTATGCCACATGTGTTTTAACAAAACAGATTGGGTACTGAAAGAAAGAAAAATATTCAACATCGACGCACGGCGTAGCGAAGGGCAAAATTTGTGTGTTCCCAAATAGCCATTACTTACACTTTAGCAAATGGAATATTATTTTCTACTTGAAAATACATGGAAAAGGTCTGACCCTTACATTATGCCTGTCTAGCATATCAAGATTTTCATGGGAATTTACACTTTTCTCAAATTTAAACTACCAAACTAAATTAACTAATAATCAGAAATTCACAACAATAATAATAATAACTTTAGAAAATTTGAATTTATGAAAGCTTTCTATTTTTATAATGAAATTGGTAGGTTTCTTGTAAAACACCGACCCAACTAGTTTTGTATAAAACAGTTGGGGTATCGAGTCTGGCTAACCCTGGACAACTATTTAAAGAACCTTACCGTTTAAAAAACAACGGATCCCAAGCCCAAGTGCAATTATCAATATAAAGAAATGGTGAGCTTTAATGAAATTAGAGAGTGCGAATGGTACCTGATATGTAAATTCTTCCAACAAATTTGATTTTCATCTTAGTTGCCTTAGTTCTGTCGAACGTCAATAAACTACAGTTTGAAACGAAATAAGCTGCCTTAACGAGCATGAAAAGGGTGAATATATTTCATAAACTACACTCTAAATGTCAAACAACAATCTGGCATGCAGCTATAATTCTAATAGCAGATAAATGTTTATGCAGGAACATCCGTGGAGACCTTGAATAGCTCACCGAAGCGCCTTTGTGGCAACCTCTAATTCACTATTGTTGACTCTGGTATGGGGAAAAGCCAATATGCTGGTTTCCCACAAGATATCAACATTGTCTCACTTGGAATTATCTTCTTGGCGGAAGTGAATTTAACTTTAATTAATTGACATTAGGAGGATCTTAGGTGAATTTCTAGAGTCTTGAAAGCATGTACTTATACAATTTATTATTTGTGCAATGAAATTAGTTTGCCTATAACAGAATGTTTTAAGGTCACAGCGTACCAAAAGCCGTTGCAAATCATCAAGTTTTTGATAGGTATCATTTTGTATACACGGTAACACAAAACGTGTAGGTATGATTATCTCGATTGTTGTTAAATAAAACACCTTGTAATTTTATAAGGTTAAGTAAATCATTCACAAAATACTATTACTTTTGGAAAGTACCAACTTATTCCATGTAGATATCCAATTATTATTTTTTGAGTTATTTCGATTTTTATGATTAATGACATCAAATACTAACTAATATTAACTATCAACATTTTGTTTAACCTAACCAAGCCTGTCTGCTCTGTTTTAATTGACAGCTTGAAAATGCACAGCAAATAAAAAAACTCTGTTAATAAGACCATAGTATATTTAACCGAACTATAATCATAACAGACTAACAGCGATAATCTGAATATAATATTCAATTTTTGTTTGCAGGCATTGGAATATTTACAAAGAAAACATCAGATCAAAGACAAATTTATTTGATCATGTATCATGGATCTCCATAAACCGGTTTAAGTCGACAAAAAAGTTATGTAAGAAAAAATAATACGTATTTAATAGCAACTTCTTCTTCAAACTACTTGTTGATGTTCTTCAAATATGGACAAAGTAACACACATTTCCTCATTCTCTAGAAAGTCTAAATAAACGTCCACTGATCATTGTCTCATAATCTCACCAATACCACCCAAAAAATTTTAAGGAAATCTGGTTTGAGAAGAAGTTGCAAATAAATACATCATATTATTTTCTCTTCAATAATATTAAAATTTTCGTGGAATCCTATGAGTGGTAAAGGAGTCACCCGAGTCATCTATCAGTCATACTTGTTGCAGGTTCAGTTCCTGTGGCTACTTTTTTTCAATCCTTTTACTCGAAAAAATAATAATAAACATAATATGGTAAAATTAAATAATAGATTCATCTTATTGATACATATAGAAATAGAAAATATTTCTAAGGTTAAGCTCTTTTATTTATGAATATATAAATATTTATATGTACCTTCATACAATATAGTTGTCATACTATAAAATCATTATATTCACTATGCTCTATAATACATATAAATGTACGGAACCCACGGGTTCTCATAATTTTTCTATTACTTTTAGGAAAAAAATGCTTTTAACAAAAGTTGTAGATACACCTCAGATCTCTTATTCAAAGATTCTCAATGGCATTAGTCAATGGCTATTTTTTAGATATTTTCAAATTTGGTTGTCCGCCATTTTGAATCCACTCGACCTTTTCAACAAATTTGATATCTTTATAGACATGACCTCTATTGTTGAATCGTTGTTTAATTTTTGGAGAGAATTTTACTCCACCGGAATAGATTCGTTTTTAATAATCTGACTCTGGTATTATCGTACTGGATTTTTGAACCTCTTATCAACTTTGTTCCTACTTTCTGTGAAGCCAGAAGAACGAGACGCTAAGCTACGCAGATACTTTTTGGAACGTTCTTCTATTTTATATATTATTCACATATTTTAAAATGAGGTAAACCAGAGCAAATAAACAGTAGGTCTTCTAGCTATCGAGAAGTTTTAGCCATAAGTTTAAGGGGAATCTTAGTAACCGAATACGTTACCATAGCATAGAATCCCTAAATTAATTAATATATCTAACTTATAATTGAATGTCATCATACTGAAGGCTAGCGATATCCGTTGGGCTTTACTCCATGATTTTAGTTATAAGTGGTCGTTGCCGGCATTAATAAAGACTTTGATAGTATAGTAGCAGGTGAATACAAAAACATTTCTTTCTGTTTACAACACCAGATCAAAGAACCACTACAAATACCACAAACACCTAAGCATTTTCATTATTCCAAACGACAATTGTTTCGACAACAAAGTTGGCATCTTCAAGATTAATCCTAACATTCCCACCACATCAATATCTATTGTTTGATTTATTTCTACATTCAGCTTTTTTAATACCTACCAACTTACTTTTTTCTTGTTCTGTGGCGCGTATTTCCGAATTTCTTTTTTATGCTTTTCATTGTCGCTTCCATCTTTTGAAATTCCGACTAGAGAAACTGTTCACAAGCCGGATACCCTGTCGATATATTTGCTCGTAGATTAAAAATACGCTTAGAGGATCATATGAGTACTTGAACTTTGATTTTAAAATTCAAATAATAATTACGTTCTTTCTTACATTTTTTTGACATTTTCCGTTACACTCAATCCTCATTTCAGTATCTTAATATTTTATTTGGCCCCGTATCATTCTAGCAAACGAAACTTTTTGTGTTTATGAAGTAAGAACACATTAAGTTTTCTAATCTACTAACTTTATTAACGATTTTTTTTAAATATGGACCGACTTTATTAGTTTGTACACTGAAAAATGCAAAATAATATTAATACTAGGTGCTGGTACTTTTGAAGTTTTGCAGTTGCAGTTAGCAGTTAGATTGAAAAGTTTTGGCACCAACTTCACAAGTACCAGCACCAATAGAATTAATAATATTTTGTATTTTTCAGTGCACAAACTAACAAAGTCGGTCCAATTTTTTGTAAGAAATATTTATTTCACACTTTTGAGTGTAACATTATTCACGAAAATCATTGAACGTTGACTTATTCCAAAGAAGAACGCATGAATATATTGCTTGTACTTGTTACGAGTATTATTTGGAGATCTCAAAAAATTGCGGCGGAAATACTTATGTTCACATATTTCAGACTTTACCATCGCTGTAACTCGAAAACCATAACTCCATGGAAAAAATGCTACAAATAATTTGGTCTATAATATCTCAGACTTTCGTTTTTCGAAATAAAGTACCTCTTCCACATAGCAAAAATACACATATTTCAAATTTTAACATCGCTGAAACCCGAGAGCCTTAGCTCTTTTGGAAAAATGTTGAATTTTAAAGTTATTGGATATTTTCTTATATTTAATTCTGCTGTCTCTGATTTTAGATTTTCGAAAAAAAAAATGCTCCCTCCACCCCCTTTGATTTCGTTTTTCGGAGGAAAGGAGATCTCGAATTTGAGTTTTTATGAATATCGGACCATTTCTGAAGTCTACTCATTCAAATGAAACAGAAATCATCAAAATCGGAATACGTTTACAATATATAAAAAAGCACACAGTCGCATTGTGTGCCTCCTCTGTTGGGTTCGTCGGTCAAAAACGGTTCCCTCAATCTTGAGATGTTACAATGGAAGAACAAATAAAGAAAGATAAATGTTGATGAAATGCATCTGCGTATAATCAAGTTGGTAGGAGAGATTTATTTCTTCCTTCATGTGAATTTTAGTTTAACTTTGTTGTTGAAAACTATGTAAGAAAGCGCTCTGAATAAATCTCTTGAAATTCAAGATGAGTTTAGTAGAAAATGTTGTTTACTTTAATTAAACTTTGTAGACATAAACACATGACTATTTTATCAAAGATGGCTTTTTAAAGGAAACAAATAAGGATCCTTTTTGTTGCATAACATCTTATTATTGAACTCAAAAAGTCCTGAGAGTGTTTGTGACACTCTTGCGACTATTCTGACGTATGATATCAATACACCTTTGTAGATAACACGATTGCGTCGAACAAAATATATTCTCGGCAATTCACAACAAATGGATCGACATTTCTCTTGTGGATACGGTGAAAATGGTTGTGTTGTTTTTCTTTTTGTTATTTGTTATCTTGCTATCGAATGCGTTTTTACATTGCTTTTCTTTCATGGCGACATTTCAGAAATCTAAAGCCCAAGTGGGCTTGAGGTTTCGATTTCAGAGCTGTTTGGAATTTGACGCCTCTTCTATCTAGTTTGTTTGTCTGTATTTTTTCTGTGATACATCCCCAGTGAAAAAGAACTTTGCGGATCGGGTACAATATATTCTACAGTTGAAATTATAGAAGGTTTATTTGTGTGAATAATTTCGTACCCTCCAAACCATTTCTGTGATAGAAATCATTCCGATTTATTGATGCCTTTGAAGCGTATAGAAAAGATTTAGAAAATCCTCCAAATAGTCCGTCCATCCAAAAAATAGGCAAATTGCTTGTTCCGTCCTAGGTTAACCTCTAACTTATATATAGCACAGTTTTTTAGTTTTCTTGGTCGTTCTATCGATTTCTACAAATTGGCTACTATTGTCACCACTCTATCATCAGAAATTGTTTCTATTTATTCGTTCCTGCTTTCTGTCCTTTTATCATACGCCTCAAATTTTCTGCTTTCGGTATATTTACATTACATTTTAAGTAAGTACTCTCATATTTATGGTACCAAATATTATAAGTGTTGTACTAGTGTCAGGTTTTGTTTCACTTGTGTTAGTCATGCTTGGTCTTATTATACTTTCATATAATATATATCTGAACTATTTAAGACAACCAATCTTTCTATTTGCTCTATTAGTTTGCTTCTTCACTTCTTCCTCAATTATAATCTTATCACTGGATACATTTCGTTTACCTGTTCAATTATTTTGTTTTTGTCTTTTGGTTCTTTGCTTATGCATGTCATATTGTTCTGAAGTAATATTTGAAATTTATACAGCAGCCTCTGAAGTTCACCATCGTTTTCTGCCATTATTATGACGTCATCAGCATAGCATACAATTTTCAACTGTAGATTCGCATTCTGTGTCTTCTTCAAGCTTTCACTTTTTCACTTTCTTCATTAGTTCGCCCATTATGAAATTAATTAGTAGTGGTCTCAAAAATAAGTTGATTTAAGCATACTACCTCAGTACCAAGTTGGATATTATGGGTTGTAAAGATTGCTGAATATTGTTTTGTTCTTTGTGACCGTATATGATTTTGCTGAAATTTGACCTTGTTAGACAAGGGTATCAAAATAATTATAATTTATCCTTAGACGAACAAACGTCCGCTTCATTAAAATTTTTGGGTTCTCCATTAGATTGTTATTATTTGTATATATAAAGAGTGAGTTTATTGATAGAGGTAGCTCAGAAGTTTGAGAAAGCAATATAAAAAATAAAGAAGAATACTGTCAATTTTCAGACCTCGTCAAACATTCTGGTGCTTTAAAATCAAACATATAATGGCACACTTCCTATAACATTTGGCCATTTAAAAGATTTAGTTACTTTCAATTTTTCACCAAACCAGCTGCCATGAAATATTCAATTAATATTTCCAAGGACTTTTGGATTCTGAGCTTTGTTACCGAAATTATTGATGTAGGCATCATTTACCTACTATTGAGAGTTACATTAATTTCACATAATTTTAAACGAATATTCCATTATAGTGTTTAGCACAGAATTCATTCAATTAAATGTCGCATTAATGGCAAATATATATTTTTTAGAACAAACTCCAATTTACCATATCAATTACATACTAAATGGTTTTTATGGTTGAATGCCACTTTTCATTTAGGTACCTACACGATTTATATTTTAATGAAGCAGACTATTTCATTTTTGAAATGGTGTAGCAGAAATAAATTATTGTAATTCTGATGATGGAAATATAATTCAATTAATTTAGAATGAACAATAAAAACTCATGATATTGTCTCTTATATACTGCGAAATACTACCTCATCAATAAATTAACAACTAAAGCACACACTAGAATCACTTGTACACATATCTGAGTTGATGCTACAGACATTTCACCATTTTTCTCGAAACGAACTATCCGATTTAATATTATAATTGACGGGAAAAATATATTGTACAATGAAGTGGAAATCTCTCCGAAATATTACGTTATTTTTTAGAATCTGCAGTCTCTACTATAAAAAAATATCCTACTAATGAAACATGTTCGCTTGTTATTTTTCCGGTAACCTTATTTACGTCGAGCTTGAATTTATTTTTTCTTCATTAGGCGCTGAAATATTCTTTGGAATAAAAATACTTTTCAGTAGCATTGAAGAATCGATTGATTTTTAATGAGATAATGTAATTGAATCATCCTGGTTTCATCTCACATGTTATTTCGAGAAAAAATATTAAGTATAGTATTTGAGTTATTTCTGTAGATTCTGACATAATCCGTTTCAAACCGAAACACTGTTTTGATATACCTATATACCCATTATTTTTTTGGATCATCTCCGACGATATACTTCCTCTTTCCAGATAATATTATATATTTCAAGCAGGTACTTTTTGGCTTAAGCGGGGAAGTGATTCAGAAATATAACTGGTATATCTTCGAATACTAGACTCGAATTATTTAAGTTGGCGAATACTTGTGCAGTTGTTGGTTTGTTAATAGGGTTTTCCTCTTCTTCCTCATAAATTATTAATGTTGATTCCTCAGTTTGTTTTCGGTTCAGAAAGAGTGGTGAGTAGCTATCATTGCTCGTATTTGTTTGCTAATATTTCTGTAATTTCTTGTTTGTCTAATGTTACCATGCCCTCGTTTTCCAAAAAAAATATGGTACTTCGGGATTCCCTTCCTTATAGTTTTCAATGTTTTTTCAGACCTTGGTTCTAGAGATTGGGCTGTTGATGCTAGAGACGAATTTTTACCATGAAAGTTTTTTACTTTTTTTGGCGTTCAGTCTATATTTGACTCTCTATCAATTGAATTCGAGGATATTTTCTTCAGTTTTTCGTTTTTTGTAACAATTGAATGATTTATGTGATAGTAGTTTGCTCTGTTTGCATTCATGGTTTCACCAAGGTACTGGTCTGCGATCTTTTAACATTTTTGTTTTGCCTATATGTTTTTTCTGCTGCTTTGTTAATCATTCTTGAGAATTTTGCGAAGGTTTCATTTATGTTCTGTTTATTATTAATGAGAGAATTTTGGAATTCTTCAGTTCTTTCTTTTATTTTCACAGTAAAGAGTCTCCAGTTTGAAGAATCAATGTCATAGTTGGTGATCGCAGTATCATTTCGTCTGCTGTTTCATTTTTGATTACTTTCGTATAGTTGAGGGATAACTTCCCATTCTAGTGACATCAGATGGGTGGGATCGCAAAAGGTTAAGTCTATTGCTGAGAGTTCTCCAGAAAATGATTTGACTCTGGCATTAGTGCCATCATTGAAGGGATTTAAATTTATCAGTTCATTATTGTTTTTACCATGCTTCCTCTCCTGCTGGTTTCCTTCGATTCCCATATTTGGTTATGAACATTGAAGTTGTCTACTGTAATTCGGGGAGAAGTTGTAGATCAAGGTTTGGACTTTGCATTTAGGACTTGTACGGAGGCTACAACCATCTCGGTTGATATTCATTGGTATATTTTGAGATTCATTGTCGTATAGTATCGTTAATATAAAAAGTTACTCCTCCGCAGGCTCTTTGTCCAGCTTGTCAGTTAATATAGTACCCAGTGAAATGTTCCAAGTTATGGGTTTTTTGTTTCCGAAAATTGGTCTCTTGTAAGCAAAGGATTGATGGTTTGACTTATTATGCGTCATTTTCTTGAGGTTTATATAATTATTGAAAGTTTATATCAGCTGACGACTCAGATCATAGCACTGGCATAAGAATATCTTTGTGTTTTGCTTATTTGAAGTTTCATCTCTTAGTATTTTTTAGCTGATCTGCTTACAAGGTGAGGTTTAATTGTTTTTTAACAAACTATAGTCAAAGACTCTACTAAGGACAGGAAATTAAGACTCACGAATGGATAGAAACTCCTATACAGAATGAATAAGGTGCATTTGAAGCAGTTCTGATGTCTAAACAAGGTAAAGTCTCTAAATCTGAGGAACTAAAAACTTGCAAGAGTTCCAAGTTATCATGAAAATACAGAATTGACAAGAAAAATAGAGAAGGGATGAAACAGAATAGAAAAGTGAAGAAGGGCAGTATTTGCGATTATATTTTTCTTATATTCTTAGTATCGTTTTTACTTATAAGAGACATTTGTAAGATTCTTGATAGATAGATTTCAATTGACGATATCTAAAAATTTTCGGTGAGAATGTAATTTTGTTTTTCAGTTTGCTACATTAATCAATTATGTTATATTAAATATATTTTATTTCATTATAAAATTTCAAATTATATTCTCATTTCCACTTCAAAATCTAAATTCTACCCAAAGATAAACTATTTCTATTGACCTGGATCTCAGTTTCAATTTAGGTACCTCGGTATGAGCGGAACTAAAATTTTCAAATGGTTTCAACTTCCCCAGGTCTTCTCTATACTTGGTATTTTCTATCCGCTCATCAGCAGCGTTCAGGATAGTAGCGGAAGTGCGTGCCCTATCTATATCCGTACCCACCCTTACTGTCGTAGAAACAGATATAGCAGGTAATGGAAAATAGATCGGTCGTTCAAAAATGTAATACTAAGCATCACGAACGAAACGCATGTAAATATTCCTTATATGTATTTGGCACCAGGGATGATTCTATTGGTGACTTCGTGTTAATGGGCCAATAATCAGAGGAATTTGGAAACGCATATGCCTGTGGAATGTTATTTGATGCCGAATGCATATACAAATCTACGGCATGTTTAGATGCAAAAGATGAGCTTTACTGGTTTCAGACAACGAAATATGTCCATTAACTAATATATCAAAAACATGTACCTGATCTTCATGTATGACTTGAGAGATCAAATTATTTTGTAGGTGGAGAGAAATTCTACATTTCATGTAGATTTGATATTGGTTATCGCTTCTAAACGATTCTAGTCCTATGTCATTGATAAGAGTGTTACGTGGAGATGACACAGATGATTTAATAAATAATTCACGAATGGACGAGAATAAGTTCAGCTATCTGTTAAAAATTGTTGGATAATATTGAAAGAAACGGAAGATGCATTAACCATTAACATTAACAGATATTTTGTATTTTGTTGAAACAAAAGCCGGATTTCCGAATGAATATACAAATCTGGTTCAATACATATCAGATATGACCGATTGGTCTTTCAACCAGTAGACGTTCCTTACTGTTTTTGATACTTAATAATATAGGTATAGGTACTTACTGTTGTTGATAGTTATATCAAACTAGACAAAGCGGATTCGCAATTATTGCTCCTCACAACACAAATAAGGAGTTATCCACGACAACATATAGGTATGACTAAATTTCACAGAATAAATTTTGCAATAGATATATCAGCGTATTGAAAATAGGAGCGATGAAAATCAACGCCAAGTTCAAAGCAATCCAATGAATTGTCATAAACAAGATCTACGTTGAGAAAATTTTAATATTTTCAAGGGTGTGCCTAGTAACTCAATTATTTTTTATGAGGAAGTATGAAATATGGCTCAGAAATTATGTTAAACAAGTACTTCATTAAACATGGCATTATGATTCAGGAAAGTTCGTTTGGATGTTAAAACTTGAGATCAAACAAAATTATTTAGAGACAAGTGTCGTCAAGATCTTGTATAAATGAGACATCCTCTATTACACTCACAAAAGATTAAATAAGTCCTTTAATCTTAAAATGAGGTAGGTGTATTTGGACTGTTATAGTTATAATGATATATGAAAAGAGTTTCCTGATGACAGGAGAGAATGCCATAAAAATGTTTTACAGATGTACAAAATTGATTTACTAGTTATAGAGTTGAAAATTTGTTGAGGGTATTTATTTTTATAACCGATGCAATTCTGAACTTATTGCCACACATTTGTGAGTATTCTTGCGTCTCCATTATCTGGAGAGCCAAAAGTGAAATCGAATATAAAACAATAATTGTATTTCATGGTTAGGTATATTAAGTTAGAATCAATGAATAAAGAATAGAAAGGAAAGAGCATATGCGCAAGCTGACATCTAAAACGTGCGACCAAGTCGGCCATATTGAGTAACCAAATATGGGTCATGTAGTTTTAATGGTTGTAGTGTTTTGTAATTTTTGATAGTATTTTTTGTGTTTAACTGCGAATTTTGAACAACATTTACTTGTATAGGTATCTTATTGTGAATATTGCGTAGGTTCATAATGTTTATTTAGTGCATTGTGATAATTTAGTGGCATAAGTGTTTATTATGGACTAGAAGCATACTTATATGGTCAGTTGTGCAGCCTGTGGCTGTTCTAAAACTCAAGAAAATACTGAAGTTGGCATAACATTTCGCCGGAAAGTACCTTTCCATTATTTTTGGAACTGTTTTTCACTATTTGATGATAAGAAATAAAAAGTCTCATTTCCAATAAAATTGTAAACAAATCGTGACATTGATATGTCATGGGCGTAGGCATAAAAAATATAGCATCAACATTTTTTTCACCTCTACAACATGTATTATTTAATAAGTGCACATATAGGGCCTTATAAGTTTATTGAAGAAATGCAATCGGACAATAATGTAGGGGATATTGTTCGTGGCGAAGAAGTTAAAAAACAGAAGGAAATGACACCTCAATGAGAAAGAAGAATTCAAGGCACCATTAATAATCGCCCAAATTTGACTTTGTTGGAGTAGGTACCTCCGCAGAAATGCGCATAGTTTTTTGTTATAAACACTTATTTACAATTTGTTTTCTCTTGGGACAATACTATAATCCTGAAATAATTCTATTTTTTGTGGAATAAATATTTATAATTTTTATTCATTATTGATTTCGTAGGGATATTGGCTACTCGGGTCAGAGAAGCTTTTAGAGAAAAAGCTATCAAGGAGCTTTTTTGCACTTGATTTGAGACATACCATAGTTTTCTACAAATACTTACATAAGACCACGTTAGACAGAGTATCACAGATTAATTAAACACACACAAGGACATAAGTAGTCTAAGAATATTACTGAAGTTTAACATATTTTAATGACATAAGCTAAACTTTCTCCTTATTAACATTTAGCTACCGCTTCTATTGACTAAACTAACCAACAAATTTGATTTTGGGTCAACTAATGGCAATGCCTGACGTTAAAGTACTTACAGCTTCACTTTCTAAAAGATCGTGGAATAATATTTTTTTTCTACGATCCATCATTCTAATCACGCATATACCTAAGCTTTTTTGAATTCAAAACTCTATACATATGTGTTAATATATTTAATTAATCGTTATTGGAATAGTACTGAACTTGAGAGGGACCAAGATGCATCCGGACTACCCCATACAGGGCCTGAGAAATCACTGCAGACATTTTTTTCACTTGTTAGAATGTCATATAAGTTATTTTAAAATCATGCTAGAATTCATTTAATTGATAGAGATTTTGAGAATTCTGTAATCAAAATATTAATTTTTTAAGCCCATTAATGAAATAACGTAACTTAAATCTAAAAAGCATAAAATATTAACCTCCGATAATTTTCACCGTTGTCTCACAGAATAGCCATATTTTAGGTGTTATGTGAGAATAGCAGTGAAATAATTACGCAAAACTAATTGAAATAAGGAACGTCGCAGTCGATAGTTGATATACCTACCTACCATCAAAACTGATTAGCTTAATTGGTTGTTATCAGCCAGAGGATAAATATCTTTGAAGATGCAATAAAAACGGATAATTTTTATTTGAAACTAAGACATTCTTAAGTAGCAAATAATATAGTTTATTATAAACCTGCAGGGTTAGACTTAAGTATAGGAACCAAGTGAATAATTTTAAAACAAAATGTACGATATCTATGAAACTCTGCAGGCGAGTGCAATAACGCCTAATGCATCTTATGCAGTTCTCTGTAATTTAAAATTACTTCCTGCTTAAGCAAAAATATCCCCAACTTTCAATATTCAAATCGTATATTATGTATATTTCTTTAGATTCCCATAGATCTTGCACTTTCTAATCCGTAAATAATGGTTTAGAGTATAAAAAACGATTATCATCAATATTTCAAACCACTCTTTTTCAGTTAAATGCGGCATTTTAATACGTTTAAAGTATAGTTTTTTTTCCACTAAACAATATGAACGGATTTAAACCCTGTATACATAGAGATACATAAACATTCTATTGGAAAAAGATAATATTTAATTCCTTGGTATAACGTGAGCAATAAGAGACCTTCTATGTTGGAAACGAAAAACTCTGCAACTTCATACTTCTTTGTGATTATAAATTACTGTACAATGATAATACACTATGTGTTATGAAGAAAGACATTCAAGGCTCAACTGTATTCGATATCGTCCCAGTAATTATCAATAATCACTTCAAAACCAAAACAGCTTGCCATTTTATATAGAAGCATCTATTAGATTGAACAACATAGATTAAATCTGTGGCCTAGCTTTCTGGTTTTATTTCACTTTGCGACAGCAGTCGCTTATGGCCTCATCAACTCAATCTAATTTTAAGTACCTACGCTCCTGCAGAAATGAGTGCATGTTCAATTAGTCAATATAACCTCAATTATTGGTAACAGCGTAATATAATTATAAGCTCTTCGAATTTTCGTCTGGAATATTCCATAATAGAATAGTTTACTCCAAGATGTGTATTTTGAACAGGAAGATCGGATCAGAATCATTATCATGATATTTTATATTCTATTAAATAATCAGATATAAGAATTTAATTTAAATATTAGCTTCCAATGAAGTAAATAACATTAGAAATCTTGAACATAGTAGGGTCGACTCTCTATAATACAAAACGATGGAGCATGGAGAATTCGAAGATGATTGCCTCTCGATGCTTATACTCGTACTTAGTGTGCTGGAATTACGGCAATGTACGACTATCGCGCAGGGTATTATAAATAATCCCCATTTAATACCACTAGGGCGCGGGGTCGGTATACGACTAGCGCGCGAGCTACTTGCGGTATACCTGCCGTATACCTGCACCAGCGTTCTTTTTTTATGGACTGAAAAAATAAGAGGAACCAAACTCATAATGTTGGCAGCTGATGATATGTCAGCAAGGCCAGTTGTTTTGTTGGTTACTAAACAAAGAAGAAATAACATGACATTTTATTCAAGATTCGCTGAAATCACGTTGCGTCTCATAAGTGTCAATAATGCGCAGATTTCGCTGCCGTTCCAGATACATATATACCTATATGTACCTTTATGTTGCAATTATTAATAGCCAAGGTGCTAACTAAAGACTATTATTATTAATATTTTCTTCAGTATCACATAGCTTTTTCTTTGGGGCTGTGGTTTCTCTTTGTAAAGAAGTAACCGATTACACACCGTGTATAAAAGGTTTTTTCGATGCTGAGTTTGAAAAAAAAAATCGAAAAAGGCTGGGATCATCTTTTTTATATTATCTGATTAATTAATACAAAGCAACGTTTTCTATAAACTTTTTTTCGGCGCATAAGGAAAGAAGCTCGCGCGCTACTCGTATAGTGACCCTAGGGGCTTCAAGCGGCTTTGCGCGCTAGTCTTCGCCAGAATTACGTGAGTTGACACTATCGATACTCGAATTCAAAAATACTAGGACTAGACAAATATGGGGATGCGCAGATAACGAGAGGTCACGAGGGTAGGGTGTATAAACGATTTGCTCTTCTTGCCGATGTTTCTACCTTCATCCGTTTCAATGAGATTTCATAACATACCTTCTGATCCTTCTTTACATGAGTTGACCAAATCGTCTTCCTATAAACATAAATAATATGAAATGTAGAAGTGCCTTTGTACATCAACACTAAAAAAAAACTGAGAATACTCTGTTTCATGTTATAAAATCGATATGGTGTACAACCTAAAAAATCTGGTGTGTCCACTCACACGACTTTTCTACCGCTCGCCGGCAAATTCTAGTGAATAATAATAGCGGTAGTAAATTAAAAATCCTCTGGTCAAAACAACAATGGTCAAGAGTAGATATACTAGGAGAGTTCTGGGACGGAAGTGACCTGTCAACCACAGAACACAAACTGAGAACAGCATATTGACAGTGACACGGAACACAGAGACAGTATTTTTCCAACGGGGTTTCAAATGTTAGATTCCTACATTTCATGAGCGCCATCTAGCGGAGAGGGGATAAGTTACTGCATTTAGATTCCTACAATTCATGAGCGCCATCTAGCGGAGAGGGGATAAGTTACTGCATTTAGATTCCTACAATTCATGAGCGCCATCTAGCGGAGAGGGGATAAGTTACTGCATTTAGATTCCTACTTTTCATGACCGCCATTAGGGATTATTTATTTTATTGTTGAGGAAAAAAAGTTCTCAATTGCGCGGGATCGAACCCACAACCACACACACCAACACGTTAACAGTCTAAGCGTTTTCCAAGCCTGCCATCTCGGTTACCCATGTGAATGTGAGAAAGCAATGTATATATTTTGCATAGCGGCGCGTGCACACTTACATCAGATAAGCCGCGAGCTCATAAATTGGAATGTCGATGTGTTAACACCGCTTCGACGTGAGCATGGGCGATAAGCCGTTTGGGTCTGCGCGCTCTGAAAACCCTTCTCGTTTCAAGCAAACGACTCCCAAAATCGTCTTCTGCCGAAAATTTGATGGCGATTCAGTTTTTGATTCGTTTAAATCGGCCAAGATTTGATTTTCGTATAGAATATACGAGTTAAATTGCAAATTATACTTTTTCGACACAACAGCATCATTAAAAGTGCTTAAGAAATTAGGAGTGAAAGAAAATGTGTTATGTTTAATATTGTATTTATAAAATTTGCTTTATACCTGTGTAAATGTGAGAAATCAAAGAATGTATGTTGGATGACGCCGCGTGCGCACTTACATCAGATAACACGACAGCTCATAAATTGAAATGCTGTCGATGTGTTAACATCGATGTCGACACCGCTTCGACGTGAGCAAGGGCGATAAGCCGTTTGGGTGTGTGCGCTCGGACAGCCCTCATCGTTTCAAGCAAACGACTCCCAAAATCATCTTCTGCCGAAAATTTGATGGCGATTCAGTTTTTGATTCGTTTAAATCGGCCAAGATTTGATTTTCGTATAGAATATACGAGTTAAATTGCAAATTATGCTTATTCGACACAACAGCATCATTAAAAGTGCTTAAAAAAGAAATCTGGAGTGAAAGAGAATGTGTTATGTTTAATATTGTATCAAAAAAGATTTTCTGAATAAAACATTATACTTATAATTTGCTTTATCCCTGTGTGAATGTGAGAAATCAAAGAATGTATGTTGGATGGCGGCGCGTGCGCACTTACATCAGATAAGACGCCAGCTCATAAATTGAAATGTTGTCGATGTGTTAACATCGATGTCGGCACCGCTTCGACGTGAGCAAGGACGATAAGCCGTTTGGGTGTGTGCGCTCGGACAACCCTCATCGTTTCAAGCAAACGACTCCCAAAATCGTCTTCTGCCGAAAATTTGATGGCGATTCAGTTTTTGATTCGTTTAAATCGGCCAAGATTTGATTTTCGTAAAGAATATATACGAGTTGAATTGCAAATTATGCTTATTCGACACAACAGCATCATTAAACGTGCTTAAACAAGAAATCAGGAGTGAAAGAAAATGTGTTATGTTTAATATTTTATTTATCAAGAGATTTTCTGAATAAAACAACATCATACTTAAAATTTGATTTATTTAATAAATGATTTTATCAAACAAAATTTTTAAATAGAGTACGGAGTGATTCTTCTTGATGGCATCTCATTGCGTTGACGAAAACGTGTAGGATTTTTGAAAACCTTCTCATTCCAATCGTTTTCACTGAATTGGGTGGTAGGATTGATAGCCATATCATTGAACAATGTAAACACCTTTTGTTTTTCCTCAAAAAAGTTTAGAATATTTTTTAATTCTTCCAAACGTCGAATGTGTTGCTCCAACCTTTCTTTCAACATCATCGTAACTCTATGACTCTCAGACTGAAACTGCTGTCAGACAAAAAAACTTGTTTCTTGTCTCCCTCCCTTCTCCCCCAATAAAAAACATTTTTTTAAAATCTCTCTATTGCTCATAAAGGTAAAGTATTACAAAACCATTTATACAATTCATCAACATTTCTAAGACTACAATAATAGAATTGACTGTTGCTATATGTGTGGTGCATACATGATGTAAATCCACTATTTTTGAATGCTGGAACAGTGTGCCATGAGTCATCAAATTCCTCCAAATTCACGACTCTACTAGCTTGCTCGCCGTAGAAAGATTGAAGTTTATCATCCAAAAATTGCTTCTTCTGATGTCCTCGCACATAGATGATATCAATTTCGTTGAGATTTTCCTTTAGAATATCATCTAGCGCTTCGTATGGTATAAAGCCGGAAGAATATTTGAGGTTATGTACATTCTTCTCCAAATAACAAACGCCACATCGATCTGCTTTGCTTAGCGATGAGAACGGTATTGGTGGTAATAGCAAATAATTACTACATCGACGTCCAATCCTTAAGGCAATTTCTTTGGGGTGGAATTGGCACTCCACATTGAAGCCTTGAATGTCTACGAAAGCTATTCTCATCTCTCCTCGACGATGGTTGAACTTAAACTGAGGACAGAGGTCTTGTCATCCTAGTTCCATCTCTTTATAATTTCACTTAGAGGATGTTGTTCAATTATGTTATCGTGAATGATGATGCAAAAGACACAAGTATTTGCTGGAAAACCTTTCGACGCTTCTATTTCAAGCTTGACATCAACACTTGAACTTTTCACGCTTTCATCTCGGTGAGAACAATCGATGACAAATAGAGGTTTATTTGCAAATTCAGAGTAACTTAGTAGCGGCGTATGTAGATAAGAGTGTTTGTAGCTTTTTCCAAATTGAGTGTAGTTGAAGTAAGCTTCGGTAAAATCCCCCTTTTCAAAGTCCAAATGCATCTTCTCCTTTGGATAGCTGTATCCGTTCAGCGTCAAGGTGATATTCATAATGTTTGCAAAATTAAATTTTGTAGGATCGTTATTCACTTGGTTCTTTTCGTGGTTGCTCTGGAAACAAACGATGACATAGCGAGAACTTTCTAAAAATGATGAAGTTTTCACCGACCAAATTTCGTTGGTGGCTCCTGTAGTGAGAGCAGGCAACATGTGAATTTCCCATTTTCTAAACGGTATCAAGATGGGAGTGTCAGCTTCATCAACAACAATCATTCAACAATCATTAATGTTTGCAAATTTATTGAAAAATTAAAAATATCTCAAGCTGACCGTTCAGTTGATAAAACGATGTAACATATTGGAAAAAATGTTGCTCTGATTAAATGATGGTGTAGAGAAAATCAAACTTTTTTAGTCATATAGTTGGAAATAATGAAGAGTATATCTGAAAAATTAGAACTTAGAAAAAAAAACACACAACTGAATTCAAAACGTGAAAAGAAAATATTTTATTCAGTGGCCGAGCGTCGTAGACAGGAACAGAAGAAACGAGGAAAGTGAGAACGCACTACAAGCGGGGAGATCCGTTTGAAAGATAAGAGCGAGAATTAAACATGGCTGCAAATGCGTGATGAATGGAAGAGCAGGAAGTGTCTCAAAATATTTTCAATGATTCCCTCAGACTTTACATGAAAATGAAGGTGGAATTGTAGGTTTCTCAAGAAACAAAGTATGTCACATTAAAAAAATGAGAGAGCTCGTAAAGAAGCACATATATCAAAAATCCAAGTTACCATAATTACAAATGCGTTGGGAAGAAACAAATGAAAAGATATTGATTGGTTTCAATGAAAAAAAAAAACGTTACACAAGTCAAGGAAAACCGGTGAAAGAAGAGCGAAATACTTTCAAACTTCATAGAAAAACTCTGAAATTTTTGGTATATAGACAAGACTGAACAATGAAATTTCATATTTCAAAAACAAATACATGTAGAATATAATGTACATTACATATCAGTTGAAGTGCAAAATATTCCAATCCAATAGAATTTATTAAGAAGTAAGTCATTTCATGACAACATAGAATTAACAAAAAAAAGCAGTCTGGAAGTATGAAAATGAAAAGCAATATGAAAACATGTAAATTGTGTCGCTCATTATACACATTGTTTAACTTTCAACGTTTTTCATCTATGCGAGGACAATTGCTAATTTTGTCAGAACAAAGAAAAAAATCAAAAATTGATGACAAGAAACGTTGAAAAGTAAGACCACCACCCAATATAATGTATTAATAACCTTGTAAAATAATGCTGGCACAGGCATCGTGGTTGTGATTTGTTCCTTCTTATCAACGTTTTTGATCCATCTGTTGAGTCGTATTTTTAATGTCTTTTTAAAATTCCAATTGCTTTTCGTAATATAAGATTGAATGTTATTTGTTGTTTCGAAAAATATTTCTGATGGATACATCTTTGAATCCATGCAAAAAAAAATAACTCGTGATTCATTCAATTTTCTTTATTGTTTAAATCAAATAACATATTGTATAAAGCATTAGAATCAGTTTTAATCACCTCTTCACATCTCAAATAATTTGATATTTTCCAAACTTGGTGGTGAAATGATGCATCTCCTTTTCACACCAGAAATTCAACCAAATGGCATCGTTTTCACAAAAGTTGGTTAAGTCAACACATCCATACTTGTTTTGTTCAATGAAATTTTGAGTTTTGTATCAGAAATTCTTCAAATCCGCCTGGAGAAAAGATGATTTTCTTGTAAAACAACATCATAGACGTCAGAAGCATGCGCATTATTCACCTCAACTCAGCTGTTGTGTTTGCTTTTCAATGTCTGTCGTTTGACATAAATTTTTCTTCTTGTTTCCTCAGTACTTTTTGAACCAGACAGATCTGATGTAATTTAGATACAATTCTTAGAAAGCTCTTCCAATTAATGAACCCAACATATATTGAGGAGACATACATGAAAATTCAATGAAAGTTTGTAAATAATTTTCTTCCAAAAGCTTTTGTTCAATCGTTGGAAAAAAAACAAGATCATAATGATGGAATTATCTTATTGTTCAAAGGCGAACACAATGAAAAACCATTTGGGTCATCTCTCTGTATCACATATAAAATTACGTATAAGTATCGAAACAAATGAAGAAAATATAGTTCAAAATATAATTTCAGAGTCAATCCAATGCAAATTGTTATGGTAGCAGTTGCACAGAGAAAATGGTAAACTCAAGGAGTGGTAGATGAAATACCAATAAAAAAAGAAGAAATTCCTCACAAGCCGAAAAATGTGAACGATATATTTGTTTGTTTTAACATAGACATAGACAAAAAATGAAACTTGTCGAGCAAAATAGACAAAATGGCACGAATAGCATACAGAAAACACAAGAGACCACATTAATATCAAATTTGGACATTGCTCACATGCCGAAAAATGTGGATGTTATATTTGTTTGCTTTAATACTGATTTAGATAGAAATGAAACTTGTCCAACAAAATAGACAAAATATCGTTTGTAGGATGCAGAAAACACGAGAGAATCACTTTAATATGAAATTTGTCTTAGATTCTATCATTATAAATAGATAAGCTGTTCTCCTCGACTGTTGTAATAACAGTATGTCAAGAAGCTCTTGCTTATTACATTTTATATAAATAAAATAAGATATTAGTAAAATAGTGTTTTATTTAATATATAGGAAAAAAAAAGATCATTCATAAAAAGAAGTTACTTTGGAAAGCAAAGTTTTCAATTCTTGCAAGAGCCCACTGCTTGGACATTGTACTCCAAACATATTCCAATTAAATTCTCCTACTTGCACAAGTTTTCGTTGAAATTCGTTGTATTTGAAGTAAGTATTCTTCTTGAAGAAATATATATGTCCATCAATATAACGAAACGCTGAAGTTAAATTGCTTGGAATATCTGGAAACTCGTATCTAGTATTACCCATAAATTTTCGAGCTCCATTTTCATTATATTCTCGATAGTCACCATTTGTCAATAAAATATAGATTTTTCCACTGTTTGTCTGAAACATAGCTTCTACTTTAACTCCTCTAGGTATATCATAAGCAATGGTTCTGATGCTACCAACGATGTTTAAATTTGGAAATTGACTAAAATAAACTTTCTTATTGCTTGCAACCATAAGATTACCATTCGAAATTTGAAAAGCGTGATTCACTTTGGTTATTCCAGTGTTAATTAAATAATCATGATATAGATTTTCAGATTGATGAATTTTATTGTCTTTTTTATTAGCATTTATGTCTATTTTCCACAAGCGATTTTCAGAAATTACGTATAATTTATGGTTGGGGAATCCTGGTGAATATGCCAAAAACATTACGTCAGGATATTTCACATCACACAAGTTAAATGTAGAGCTAATATCTTCTGGAGAAGGTTGCTGCTGTGTTGTTTTGGGTGTTGTAGTAGGCCTCGGTTTGCCATATAACCTTTGAATTGCTAATTTATCATCTTCGTGTAGACTGTTTGCTGCATCTTGATAAAACGGGTACATTATTGCATGAGTATTTAGGCTGTGACTTATTCCTAGAGAATGTCCAATCTCATGTACCAGTACCATTAACAGATTTATCCCTCCATCACCAATCATGTTTCCATCATCATCAATATATTGCCAATTTTCATCAGCTTCTATATGAACTTCAACACATGAAGCATAGGATGCAGGGGGAAACGCATGTCCTAAGACTACTCCTGGACCATCTAATGGATATGGACAGATCTCTTTACCCATGCATATGGTGCGATATTCGTGTTCTCTTTTGACAAATGCTACTAAAATATCTGGAGTGATGTTATTAACATGATCTCTCTTTATCATACTAGCAGTAGTAAGCATTTTAAATGTTAGTCCAGATGCATTTTGCCACATATTGAAAGCTTGTTGAACGACGTTTCGATATTTACCGACACCCTCGACCAAATACCAATGCAGAGTCGTTTTGTTCCATTTAGTTGAAACTACAAATTCATTATCGCTATAGTGACATCGTGGTTTTGATATTAACTCAATCGTTTCTGCATTAAGGCTGCCATCTATCGGTAAATTGTAATCTTCTTGAAACTTTGCTAGACTCTCCTCGAGAGATGTATTTGTATTATTTTGAATATAACCATACTTTTGCAAATATTTCTGTGCATCAGGTAGAGTTAGGTTCGATGACGCGATATGTACCAGCAATAGCAAGGAAACGATCACCTTCATTGTCAACTCGTTAATGATTGAATTATCAAGGTGATAATGAATATATTTTGGTGGACATATGAAATAAAACAAAAAAAAAGTTTATTTCACAGTATATTAGCAGTCTATGTTAGATGTAGATTCAAATTCATTATCTAAAAAATTCTGTATAATATCTGAACTATAATAAAAGAGATATTCCCTTAAGGTATTAGTATACATACAATCGATTGAGGATGCTTCACAAAATCCATAAAGAAGGTCTAAAACACTCAAATTTACATTATCTAACCAATTTCTTACAATATTAAATAAATTTCGATAAAATTCGTTGAAATTGAGGCATTCCAACATAGCAAGTCAATTTGAAATCACATGCATCTGTACATTTAAAATGGCTGCAATGTCTTCTTCATATAGATTCATGCCGACATTGAACTTGGAAATATACAAGAGGTTCGTATAGGTACCATACTGATATTGAGTCACTTTCACAAAGTCTCCACATTTTGTTTCTATAGGATCAGCAGCATAATCTTCGTTGTCTTCGACATTTTGTTGTATTTCTTGTAGCAAGGTGATGATTGAATCCCACTCGTAGGTGGAGAATGAAATTTCCCAAAGTGTAGACCTTCGCTTCAGAATAACGCATGCACTAAAGTCTCTTGTAGGACTCAGACCACATCGCACCTCGTAGTTACATGTTTGAGATAGAGGAAATGACATTAAAAATAATGGTTTTTCGGTTTGAGCTTTAGTTTCGAACATGATTAAAGCTTTGTCATCAGCCTCATCATCATAGAGTTTGAGGAGCCTTTTAGATCGAACAAAGTTACTCAGCTGATTCAACGTAAAGACCATCTTTTATGATTGTAGATTGTTTATCACACATGTTATAATAATGAATTAATTTTATAATATCAGTATACAAGATGTGTCGGCATTGATTTAAATTAATATGTATATTTCTCATAACTGTGAAAAAGGTACAACTATCAAGAAAAATGAGGCAAGTAACTCAACAAATGACTGAAAATGACAAAAAAATGGTACAAATATCAAGAAAAATGAGACAAGTAACTACAAAATAGCTATGTGAGATCAGAAAAATGACAGAAAGAAATGCAAAATACATGAAATGAGAAAGAAAAATGGTACAAATATCAAGAAAAAATTATACAAGTAACTACAAAATAGCTATGTGAGATGTGAAAAATGACAGAAAAATGCAAAATACATGAAATGAGAGAGAAAAATGGTACAAATATCAAGCTGAGAAACATACAAGACCTTGTATAATCAATGCTCTGAGGAAAGATTGAAGCCATCAAGGTCAACGCAGTATTCGGAGGCGAGTTTGTAATCGTGAAAGGTGACCAAGTTCAAACGGAATATAAATATTTCACTACAGCCAATTCACCCATCTTCACCCACCTGGGGTGTAAATTTGTTAATGTTCACTCCTAAATTCATTACTCGCTTCAGTGCCCATCCACTATCTCTCTCTTGAAATTCTTCTAAGTCTTTGAAGATGAATTTAGGAGTGAACATTAACAAATTTACACCCCAGGTGGGTGAAGATGGGTGAATTGGCTGTAGTGAAATATTTATATTCCGTTTGAACTTGGTCACCTTTCACGATTACAAACTCGCCTCCGAATACTGCGTTGACCTTGATGGCTTCATCTTTCCTCAGAGCATTGATTATACAAGGTCTTGTATGTTTCTCAGCTTGATATTTGTACCATTTTTCTCTCTCATTTCATGTATTTTGCATTTTTCTGTCATTTTTCACATCTCACATAGCTATTTTGTAGTTACTTGTATAATTTTTTCTTGATATTTGTACCATTTTTCTTTCTCATTTCATGTATTTTGCATTTCTTTCTGTCATTTTTCTGATCTCACATAGCTATTTTGTAGTTACTTGTCTCATTTTTCTTGATATTTGTACCATTTTTTTGTCATTTTCAGTCATTTGTTGAGTTACTTGCCTCATTTTTCTTGATAGTTGTACCTTTTTCACAGTTATGAGAAATATACATATTAATTTAAATCAATGCCGACACATCTTGTATACTGATATTATAAAATTAATTCATTATTATAACATGTGTGATAAACAATCTACAATCATAAAAGATGGTCTTTACGTTGAATCAGCTGAGTAACTTTGTTCGATCTAAAAGGCTCCTCAAACTCTATGATGATGAGGCTGATGACAAAGCTTTAATCATGTTCGAAACTAAAGCTCAAACCGAAAAACCATTATTTTTAATGTCATTTCCTCTATCTCAAACATGTAACTACGAGGTGCGATGTGGTCTGAGTCCTACAAGAGACTTTAGTGCATGCGTTATTCTGAAGCGAAGGTCTACACTTTGGGAAATTTCATTCTCCACCTACGAGTGGGATTCAATCATCACCTTGCTACAAGAAATACAACAAAATGTCGAAGACAACGAAGATTATGCTGCTGATCCTATAGAAACAAAATGTGGAGACTTTGTGAAAGTGACTCAATATCAGTATGGTACCTATACGAACCTCTTGTATATTTCCAAGTTCAATGTCGGCATGAATCTATATGAAGAAGACATTGCAGCCATTTTAAATGTACAGATGCATGTGATTTCAAATTGACTTGCTATGTTGGAATGCCTCAATTTCAACGAATTTTATCGAAATTTATTTAATATTGTAAGAAATTGGTTAGATAATGTAAATTTGAGTGTTTTAGACCTTCTTTATGGATTTTGTGAAGCATCCTCAATCGATTGTATGTATACTAATACCTTAAGGGAATATCTCTTTTATTATAGTTCAGATATTATACAGAATTTTTTAGATAATGAATTTGAATCTACATCTAACATAGACTGCTAATATACTGTGAAATAAACTTTTTTTTTGTTTTATTTCATATGTCCACCAAAATATATTCATTATCACCTTGATAATTCAATCATTAACGAGTTGACAATGAAGGTGATCGTTTCCTTGCTATTGCTGGTACATATCGCGTCATCGAACCTAACTCTACCTGATGCACAGAAATATTTGCAAAAGTATGGTTATATTCAAAATAATACAAATACATCTCTCGAGGAGAGTCTAGCAAAGTTTCAAGAAGATTACAATTTACCGATAGATGGCAGCCTTAATGCAGAAACGATTGAGTTAATATCAAAACCACGATGTCACTATAGCGATAATGAATTTGTAGTTTCAACTAAATGGAACAAAACGACTCTGCATTGGTATTTGGTCGAGGGTGTCGGTAAATATCGAAACTTCGTTCAACAAGCTTTCAATATGTGGCAAAATGCATCTGGACTAACATTTAAAATGCTTACTACTGCTAGTATGATAAAGAGAGATCTTGTTAATAACATCACTCCAGATATTTTAGTAGCATTTGTCAAAAGAGAACACGAATATCGCACCATATGCATGGGTAAAGAGATCTGTCCATATCCATTAGATGGTCCAGGAGTAGTCTTAGGACATGCGTTTCCCCCTGCATCCTATGCTTCATGTGTTGAAGTTCATATAGAAGCTGATGAAAATTGGCAATATATTGATGATGATGGAAACATGATTGGTGATGGAGGGATAAATCTGTTAATGGTACTGGTACATGAGATTGGACATTCTCTAGGAATAAGTCACAGCCTAAATACTCATGCAATAATGTACCCGTTTTATCAAGATGCAGCAAACAGTCTACACGAAGATGATAAATTAGCAATTCAAAGGTTATATGGCAAACCGAGGCCTACTACAACACCCAAAACAACACAGCAGCAACCTTCTCCAGAAGATATTAGCTCTACATTTAACTTGTGTGATGTGAAATATCCTGACGTAATGTTTTTGGCATATTCACCAGGATTCCCCAACCATAAATTATACGTAATTTCTGAAAATCGCTTGTGGAAAATAGACATAAATGCTAATAAAAAAGACAATAAAATTCATCAATCTGAAAATCTATATCATGATTATTTAATTAACACTGGAATAACCAAAGTGAATCACGCTTTTCAAATTTCGAATGGTAATCTTATGGTTGCAAGCAATAAGAAAGTTTATTTTAGTCAATTTCCAAATTTAAACATCGTTGGTAGCATCAGAACCATTGCTTATGATATACCTAGAGGAGTTAAAGTAGAAGCTATGTTTCAGACAAACAGTGGAAAAATCTATATTTTATTGACAAATGGTGACTATCGAGAATATAATGAAAATGGAGCTCGAAAATTTATGGGTAATACTAGATACGAGTTTCCAGATATTCCAAGCAATTTAACTTCAGCGTTTCGTTATATTGATGGACATATATATTTCTTCAAGAAGAATACTTACTTCAAATACAACGAATTTCAACGAAAACTTGTGCAAGTAGGAGAATTTAATTGGAATATGTTTGGAGTACAATGTCCAAGCAGTGGGCTCTTGCAAGAATTGAAAACTTTGCTTTCCAAAGTAACTTCTTTTTATGATTGATCTTTTTTTTTCCTATATATTAAATAAAACACTATTTTACTAATATCTTATTTTATTTATATAAAATGTAATAAGCAAGAGCTTCTTGACATACTGTTATTACAACAGTCGAGGAGAACAGCTTATCTATTTATAATGATAGAATCTAAGACAAATTTCATATTAAAGTGATTCTCTCGTGTTTTCTGCATCCTACAAACGATATTTTGTCTATTTTGTTGGACAAGTTTCATTTCTATCTAAATCAGTATTAAAGCAAACAAATATAACATCCACATTTTTCGGCATGTGAGCAATGTCCAAATTTGATATTAATGTGGTCTCTTGTGTTTTCTGTATGCTATTCGTGCCATTTTGTCTATTTTGCTCGACAAGTTTCATTTTTTGTCTATGTCTATGTTAAAACAAACAAATATATCGTTCACATTTTTCGGCTTGTGAGGAATTTCTTCTTTTTTTATTGGTATTTCATCTACCACTCCTTGAGTTTACCATTTTCTCTGTGCAACTGCTACCATAACAATTTGCATTGGATTGACTCTGAAATTATATTTTGAACTATATTTTCTTCATTTGTTTCGATACTTATACGTAATTTTATATGTGATACAGAGAGATGACCCAAATGGTTTTTCATTGTGTTCGCCTTTGAACAATAAGATAATTCCATCATTATGATCTTGTTTTTTTCCAACGATTGAACAAAAGCTTTTGGAAGAAAATTATTTACAAACTTTCATTGAATTTTCATGTATGTCTCCTCAATATATGTTGGGTTCATTAATTGGAAGAGCTTTCTAAGAATTGTATCTAAATTACATCAGATCTGTCTGGTTCAAAAAGTACTGAGGAAACAAGAAGAAAAATTTATGTCAAACGACAGACATTGAAAAGCAAACACAACAGCTGAGTTGAGGTGAATAATGCGCATGCTTCTGACGTCTATGATGTTGTTTTACAAGAAAATCATCTTTTCTCCAGGCGGATTTGAAGAATTTCTGATACAAAACTCAAAATTTCATTGAACAAAAAAAAAAAGTATGGATGTGTTGACTTAACCAACTTTTGTGAAAACGATGCCATTTGGTTGAATTTCTGGTGTGAAAAGGAGATGCATCATTTCACCACCAAGTTTGGAAAATATCAAATTATTTGAGATGTGAAGAGGTGATTAAAACTGATTCTAATGCTTTATACAATATGTTATTTGATTTAAACAATAAAGAAAATTGAATGAAACACGAGTTATTTTTTTTTGCATGGATTCAAAGATGTATCCATCAGAAATATTTTTCGAAACAACAAATAACATTCAATCTTATATTACGAAAAGCAATTGGAATTTTAAAAAGACATTAAAAATACGACTCAACAGATGGATCAAAAACGTTGATAAGAAGGAACAAATCACAACCACGATGCCTGTGCCAGCATTATTTTACAAGGTTATTAATACATTATATTGGGTGGTGGTCTTACTTTTCAACGTTTCTTGTCATCAATTTTTGATTTTTTTCTTTGTTCTGACAAAATTAGCAATTGTCCTCGCATAGATGAAAAACGTTGAAAGTTAAACAATGTGTATAATGAGCGACACAATTTACATGTTTTCATATTGCTTTTCATTTTCATACTTCCAGACTGCTTTTTTTTGTTAATTCTATGTTGTCATGAAATGACTTACTTCTTAATAAATTCTATTGGATTGGAATATTTTGCACTTCAACTGATATGTAATGTACATTATATTCTACATGTATTTGTTTTTGAAATATGAAATTTCATTGTTCAGTCTTGTCTATATACCAAAAATTTCAGAGTTTTTCTATGAAGTTTGAAAGTATTTCGCTCTTCTTTCACCGGTTTTCCTTGACTTGTGTAACGTTTTTTTTTTTCATTGAAACCAATCAATATCTTTTCATTTGTTTCTTCCCAACGCATTTGTAATTATGGTAACTTGGATTTTTGATATATGTGCTTCTTTACGAGCTCTCTCATTTTTTTAATGTGACATACTTTGTTTCTTGAGAAACCTACAATTCCACCTTCATTTTCATGTAAAGTCTGAGGGAATCATTGAAAATATTTTGAGACACTTCCTGCTCTTCCATTCATCACGCATTTGCAGCCATGTTTAATTCTCGCTCTTATCTTTCAAACGGATCTCCCCGC
Organism: Crioceris asparagi; assembly: GCA_958507055.1. Taxonomy (NCBI): domain Eukaryota; kingdom Metazoa; phylum Arthropoda; class Insecta; order Coleoptera; family Chrysomelidae; genus Crioceris; species Crioceris asparagi. The sequence goes on from OY293829.1 coordinate 23,043,714, forward strand.
TTGTAGTGCGTTCTCACTTTCCTCGTTTCTTCTGTTCCTGTCTACGACGCTCGGCCACTGAATAAAATATTTTCTTTTCACGTTTTGAATTCAGTTGTGTGTTTTTTTTTCTAAGTTCTAATTTTTCAGATATACTCTTCATTATTTCCAACTATATGACTAAAAAAGTTTGATTTTCTCTACACCATCATTTAATCAGAGCAACATTTTTTCCAATATGTTACATCGTTTTATCAACTGAACGGTCAGCTTGAGATATTTTTAATTTTTCAATAAATTTGCAAACATTAATGATTGTTGAATGATTGTTGTTGATGAAGCTGACACTCCCATCTTGATACCGTTTAGAAAATGGGAAATTCACATGTTGCCTGCTCTCACTACAGGAGCCACCAACGAAATTTGGTCGGTGAAAACTTCATCATTTTTAGAAAGTTCTCGCTATGTCATCGTTTGTTTCCAGAGCAACCACGAAAAGAACCAAGTGAATAACGATCCTACAAAATTTAATTTTGCAAACATTATGAATATCACCTTGACGCTGAACGGATACAGCTATCCAAAGGAGAAGATGCATTTGGACTTTGAAAAGGGGGATTTTACCGAAGCTTACTTCAACTACACTCAATTTGGAAAAAGCTACAAACACTCTTATCTACATACGCCGCTACTAAGTTACTCTGAATTTGCAAATAAACCTCTATTTGTCATCGATTGTTCTCACCGAGATGAAAGCGTGAAAAGTTCAAGTGTTGATGTCAAGCTTGAAATAGAAGCGTCGAAAGGTTTTCCAGCAAATACTTGTGTCTTTTGCATCATCATTCACGATAACATAATTGAACAACATCCTCTAAGTGAAATTATAAAGAGATGGAACTAGGATGACAAGACCTCTGTCCTCAGTTTAAGTTCAACCATCGTCGAGGAGAGATGAGAATAGCTTTCGTAGACATTCAAGGCTTCAATGTGGAGTGCCAATTCCACCCCAAAGAAATTGCCTTAAGGATTGGACGTCGATGTAGTAATTATTTGCTATTACCACCAATACCGTTCTCATCGCTAAGCAAAGCAGATCGATGTGGCGTTTGTTATTTGGAGAAGAATGTACATAACCTCAAATATTCTTCCGGCTTTATACCATACGAAGCGCTAGATGATATTCTAAAGGAAAATCTCAACGAAATTGATATCATCTATGTGCGAGGACATCAGAAGAAGCAATTTTTGGATGATAAACTTCAATCTTTCTACGGCGAGCAAGCTAGTAGAGTCGTGAATTTGGAGGAATTTGATGACTCATGGCACACTGTTCCAGCATTCAAAAATAGTGGATTTACATCATGTATGCACCACACATATAGCAACAGTCAATTCTATTATTGTAGTCTTAGAAATGTTGATGAATTGTATAAATGGTTTTGTAATACTTTACCTTTATGAGCAATAGAGAGATTTTAAAAAAATGTTTTTTATTGGGGGAGAAGGGAGGGAGACAAGAAACAAGTTTTTTTGTCTGACAGCAGTTTCAGTCTGAGAGTCATAGAGTTACGATGATGTTGAAAGAAAGGTTGGAGCAACACATTCGACGTTTGGAAGAATTAAAAAATATTCTAAACTTTTTTGAGGAAAAACAAAAGGTGTTTACATTGTTCAATGATATGGCTATCAATCCTACCACCCAATTCAGTGAAAACGATTGGAATGAGAAGGTTTTCAAAAATCCTACACGTTTTCGTCAACGCAATGAGATGCCATCAAGAAGAATCACTCCGTACTCTATTTAAAAATTTTGTTTGATAAAATCATTTATTAAATAAATCAAATTTTAAGTATGATGTTGTTTTATTCAGAAAATCTCTTGATAAATAAAATATTAAACATAACACATTTTCTTTCACTCCTGATTTCTTGTTTAAGCACGTTTAATGATGCTGTTGTGTCGAATAAGCATAATTTGCAATTCAACTCGTATATATTCTTTACGAAAATCAAATCTTGGCCGATTTAAACGAATCAAAAACTGAATCGCCATCAAATTTTCGGCAGAAGACGATTTTGGGAGTCGTTTGCTTGAAACGATGAGGGTTGTCCGAGCGCACACACCCAAACGGCTTATCGTCCTTGCTCACGTCGAAGCGGTGCCGACATCGATGTTAACACATCGACAACATTTCAATTTATGAGCTGGCGTCTTATCTGATGTAAGTGCGCACGCGCCGCCATCCAACATACATTCTTTGATTTCTCACATTCACACAGGGATAAAGCAAATTATAAGTATAATGTTTTATTCAGAAAATCTTTTTTGATACAATATTAAACATAACACATTCTCTTTCACTCCAGATTTCTTTTTTAAGCACTTTTAATGATGCTGTTGTGTCGAATAAGCATAATTTGCAATTTAACTCGTATATTCTATACGAAAATCAAATCTTGGCCGATTTAAACGAATCAAAAACTGAATCGCCATCAAATTTTCGGCAGAAGATGATTTTGGGAGTCGTTTGCTTGAAACGATGAGGGCTGTCCGAGCGCACACACCCAAACGGCTTATCGCCCTTGCTCACGTCGAAGCGGTGTCGACATCGATGTTAACACATCGACAGCATTTCAATTTATGAGCTGTCGTGTTATCTGATGTAAGTGCGCACGCGGCGTCATCCAACATACATTCTTTGATTTCTCACATTTACACAGGTATAAAGCAAATTTTATAAATACAATATTAAACATAACACATTTTCTTTCACTCCTAATTTCTTAAGCACTTTTAATGATGCTGTTGTGTCGAAAAAGTATAATTTGCAATTTAACTCGTATATTCTATACGAAAATCAAATCTTGGCCGATTTAAACGAATCAAAAACTGAATCGCCATCAAATTTTCGGCAGAAGACGATTTTGGGAGTCGTTTGCTTGAAACGAGAAGGGTTTTCAGAGCGCGCAGACCCAAACGGCTTATCGCCCATGCTCACGTCGAAGCGGTGTTAACACATCGACATTCCAATTTATGAGCTCGCGGCTTATCTGATGTAAGTGTGCACGCGCCGCTATGCAAAATATATACATTGCTTTCTCACATTCACATGGGTAACCGAGATGGCAGGCTTGGAAAACGCTTAGACTGTTAACGTGTTGGTGTGTGTGGTTGTGGGTTCGATCCCGCGCAATTGAGAACTTTTTTTCCTCAACAATAAAATAAATAATCCCTAATGGCGGTCATGAAAAGTAGGAATCTAAATGCAGTAACTTATCCCCTCTCCGCTAGATGGCGCTCATGAATTGTAGGAATCTAAATGCAGTAACTTATCCCCTCTCCGCTAGATGGCGCTCATGAATTGTAGGAATCTAAATGCAGTAACTTATCCCCTCTCCGCTAGATGGCGCTCATGAAATGTAGGAATCTAACATTTGAAACCCCGTTGGAAAAATACTGTCTCTGTGTTCCGTGTCACTGTCAATATGCTGTTCTCAGTTTGTGTTCTGTGGTTGACAGGTCACTTCCGTCCCAGAACTCTCCTAGTATATCTACTGTCAAGTAAAATTTTTTCGCAAGGTGAAACGTTTAGCCAGAATATAAAGAAACATGTGGAAAATATGGAATTTCATTCAAGGATAACTTTTTTTGTGATTTTTCTCAGAGATGGCGCTGTATGTGGGTGGTGAAGGGCTCTCAGAAAAATAATTTTGGCAAGTTTAAGCAAATCACGTTTTTTGGCTATAGCTCAGCACCCAGTGTATACAGGATTCTCATTCAGTGTCACGGGGAGTGGTATTGGTAACAAGCAAAATAAAAAAGAAAGCAACAAAATACACCGATCCGTTCCCGAGATAATGCTGTCACAGACAGATAGACAGACAGACAGACCAATGGCCGGAAATATGTTTATTAGACTTAGAAAAGTCTGAAACGTCAACATTTGTAAAAATCTCGATACCGAAAATTTCCCACGATTATAACACTTTCCTTATACAGCTACTATAGTAGCGAAGGAAAGTAAAAACTGTGCTAACTGGAGGTAATTATTATAACTATATTCCGTCTCGAAATAAAATATTATGATAACTACAATCTACACTACCAACAGTTGAGGAGCAGGGTGAGCGCAATATTTTTAAGTCGGTTTTCAGATATCATGATCCATTTGTTAGATTTCGATGCAAGGAATGGTCAAATATACAAATACTATCACTAAGCTATAAGCTATATAGGCTGTGTGATCGCACTCTTACTGATATTTTTGATGTGCACTGCGTTTTCAATTTTCAAGATAAATAACAGGGAATATTCGAATTTCACGAATACCTACATACCTATAACAAAACAGTAGAACCTGTTGTGTCTTTACATTGAAAGTATGTATGAAAAATAGAAATGAGACGCCAAGATAAAGGCAATAGAATACAACAACATTGTTTAATTTTTTTATGTTTTCCATTCCAAAATTATTGAAACTTGTAACCGGGTCTGGCAGCCGAAATCATTAAAACTCAGAGAAGTAAAAACAGCATTCAAACCATGGTCAGACACATCACCCAATCGCTTCAACTACTCCATGATCTATATTCAATTTATAGACCATGCACCTACTCGCTAGGGACCCCCCAACCAGAATGTTTCTCGTGTGAATTGCCATTATCCTCAAGACACATCTTAGTGGATCGCTCTCGCTTTGACGTAGAAAGACTGAATAACAATTATTAATAATAGCTCGTGATTTAGGTGAAATTTTCCGTTAACTGTACCTTAGTAAATCTAATCTCATTTCTCAAAGACATCAATGTACTCTTTAAAATTTAACAATATGTATACACTGTGTCCAATTAAGTCGGAAACATATGGAAAACTTTTCTATTATAAGTTTTATGAAAAAAAGTTATAACTGATAAAACGTTTTGCATAGTCCAAAACTTAAAATTCAACCATCAGATATCAATTCTTTTAATCCGTATACGAGGTGAGTCGAAAAATATGAATTTTGCTCAAGAGTAAAGTACCTTTATTTTTGAAAATATTGAAAAAAGTTGATCATAATTGAAAACTATTGTCGGATATCCAATATTATCCATCAGCTATAAAAAGTAATTTTTGGTATAAATAAAATACACATGCAGATTTTGTAAGTTACACATCAGCTATTTTATTGAAAAAAAATATTAAAATTATTGTGGACAGTTGCAGACGTTTTGAATTTATTTAAAATTTTTGCAACTGTCGAATGCCGAATATTTCTATTCGGATGTCTGTTATTAAAAATAGCTGCTGCTTCTCTATGATTTTTATAATTATCTCCCACAATCAAAACTCGTTACTAGTTAATAGAGCCGCCATTTCTTGTATTTTCTAAAACGAACTAGCGATTCGACGTTTGGAGTCAGTGCATCCTAGATTAAATGTTTATCGGTTGACGTACATTTTCAATGCTAATACACAGAAGTTAAAAGTAATAAAATATGTCTTTTCAAGGCGGATGAATAATATTGGATACCTGACAATAGTTTTCAATTAAGATCAACTTTTTTCAATAAAAACTTTCAATATTTTCAAAAATAAAGGTAATTTACTCTTTAGGACTATGCAGAACTTTTTATCAAGAACAACTTTTTTTCATAAAACCAGTAATAAAAAAGTTTTCCATATGGTTCCGACTTAATTGGACACAGTGTATAAATGTGAATGTAAAACTTGTAAAAATTGTAGGATACTATCGCCGCTAATAGCAGAATGGCTGATGCGGAATTATTGTTTTTCACCAATAAAAAGAAATATATGTCTGTTTATTTGTTCGAGGTCATCTCCGAATTTCATGCTTTTTTCATGTGTAGATAGAGCTTCTAGGAGCAGAATACAGATTTTATTTCATTCACTTGAATCGGATGTCAAGAAACAAAGTATCCTCATATTCAATAGAAAAGATTGTATAGCATTGCAATCAAATATATCCAGAATGACCTATGTAGGTACAGCTAATTTATGTTAGGTATAATATTTATCTTGAAGGAATTGGATAGTAACCTCGATAATAAAAAATCAATGCTGTGAGTTATTCCTTATAAATTTAAGGTCAATGGTTGTGGTGGTTTACTTAAATTTTTGTTGTTGTTCCTGAGCCCCTGTGCGTTCTTCATCTGACTGAATTAAATATTTCAAACAAATGTTGCTTATATTTAGTTAGGAAACTGGTGTCACAAATATATAGTTTCGCAGTATTTAATTTTTTTTAAACCGTACACTTTTTTCTCGGTTATAATTATCAATACCTAAGCAATCTAACTGACTGGACTCGATTATCCAACTCAAAAGGATACTCCGTTCGGCATCAAAGAATTATCCTGTTTTGTTCAAAGGAATGCTAGATCCGAGTTTATCGACGAATCCGTACCAATTATCGGATTTTGCGGCATTGAGACCTTGCCATGAGTAACACGCGATAATTGGGTTTTAAACTACAAATACGTAGTTAAAAGCATAGGTACTGTTTGAACGGTTGATTCCGATATTACTGACAATTCAATACCTTTGACAAAAACAGAATAAAATTGAAACATTTCATGTTCACTTTAATTTTATTTGCTATGAAGTCAACAAAAATTTGATATCTAGAGATTTGACTTTTTAAAATCTAAAATGGATCTTTATATAGTTGGATCAAATTATAAGAATCAATAGAATAGAAGTTTCATCTGACACTATCTGAAAAAATCTGATGTGCTTACTCACAAGACTTTTATCTGGTCAAGAAAAAGAAAAACCCTCATATTCTGTTTTGACGCAGGAACAACTGTTTAGCCATAATATAAATAATAGAAAAGTAGTATTTTGATTGGGCACAACTTTTTTTCGGCTTTTTCTCAGGTTTGCTTCTAAGAGGGTGGTGAAGGGCTTCCAGAAGAATATTTGAGAAAGATTTAATTAAAATTATTGCAGCCATTTGAGCACTATTCAAGTTTTTGTATCAACTTTTGCAAGCAGGATTAGGTAGGTAATATTTAAAAAGAGTTTCCCTTTATTGAAAATAAATTAATAATAAAATCTACAAATCTTTATGATTCCAACAACGTAAACTTAAACAAGGTTATACAGGTATTTCAGAAGATATGATGGATTTTATTAGAAAATTTAAATAATTTTAACTTCCTTTTATAACATAAAGTGAATTTGATTTTGTTGATTTATGTAATATATCTAATTTTTATAGAACTTTTGATATACTTCAAAAGACAGAAGATTGATCCGTCAACATCTTGAGAAACTTCCTGTCCATTTCAAGTTAATTTTAGAATGCAAATGTTAATAGTGCCAACAACTTTTGTAAATATATTTTTTGATATCTCGTATGAGAACGCAGTTATCAATCGTGGACCTACTGGAAACTCATTTTGTATATAAAAGAGATATACAAATAAAGCTCGAAAAACAAATTGCTATTTAGTTCGGCCTAAAGATAATATATATTTACAGGCATCTAGTTTATTTATCTACATTTTCTTAGGAAAAGCATTATTAATAACAGAGCATTTAATTTTTTGGATTTATTTCCTTTATTATTTTTTTTATTATCATGGCTATTCAGATGTCATCTAGTCCAAACAATATTAATAGAAGACTCATATCAAACCCACGGCGATCGACGACTAGCGCGCAAAGCCCTAGGGTCAATATACGAGTAGCGCGCGAGCTACCTGAGGTATACCTGCACCAGCGTCCTTGTTTATCCGCTGAAAAAAAGTTTTTTTTTTAATTAATCAAATAATAGAAAAAAGAGGATCCCCGACTTTTTCGATATTTTTTTTCTAGCTTGAACCAAACTCATTGTATTGGTATATAGGTACTAAAGGAATGTGTAACGTTTTTATAATATTCTGAGACATTATATATGTAATCCTGATCTACATTCTCCTTGATATTGTGCAATTTTTTCTTTTTATAATATAAAATAAAATAAAGATCCATGGATTCATGGATGGAATCAATATACGAGTAGCGCGAGCTACCTAAGCTATATCTGCACTAGCGTCCTTCTTTATCCCCTGAAAAAAAGTACTTTAAAAAAAAAATTTAAATTAATCAAATAATAAAAAAGGGGATCCCAGCCTTTTTCGATTTTTTTTTTCTAGCTTGATCTTTAATTCTGTCGTATCAGATTTTCGATATTCGAGAAAAATTGCCCTCTCCACCTCATTCAGGGGCGGTTTTTGGAGGGAAGAAGATTTCGGATTTGACTTTTTCTAAATATGGGACTATTTCTCAACTCTTTTCTTTCAAATGAAATAAAAATGGTTAAAATCGGTGTCCGTTTTCTATACAAAACACGCGAACAGACATACTTAAAAAAAGCAAAGCAAACATTCAAGCGAATTGTATACCTCCTCCTATTTTGAAGTCAGTCAAAAGTGAAATAAACTTTATTTAAAAAAAAGAGAGTGATAAATTATGATATTGAAATGAAGTTACTTTTAATGCTCTGTACGTTTCCCTTGAAGTTATACAGGATTGTTCTTCCTTCGGGAAAGACATCGATCGATTGTGCGCAAACGATACGTACAAACAGTCTGAAAATTTCGTGACATACTAAAGTCACTGGAGGACATACGTTTAAAATATTTACATGTTAGTCACATTTCCGGTTATACCGGAAGTTGATGTCAACTTGGTTATTTTCAATGGTATACCCTATATATTACCATATTTTTAGATCCCTTTTACAATATTGAAAGTATTTTAGGTATAATGTCCTATACCTAAGTCTAACTGTTATTAACATATTCAAAATTTAATGTCAAAAATTAAGTTTGCACTCCAAAACTTAACTATCAATTTTTCCTATGAGGAACCCTTTAATATTTAATTTAGTTCGATTTTCTTGTAGGAGAAGATTTACTCTATCAATATCTTTATGATATTTTGATAAAAAAATATACAGAGTGAAAAAAAGATGCTTGAATACTAGATCCGAAAAAACGTGAAGAGTATTTTTTTCAAATGGAAACCCCCGTTCTTTATTATTTTATTGTATTGAGCAGCAAAAGTTTGTAAGGGTAACTTTGTTTATACCCAAAATTAGTAGCTTTCTAATAAAATTGCAATTTTTTTATTTTTCTATGACAAAATGCTACACATCTCTAAAGTTCTGTTAGAAGTAGGCCATGATTGCATTAAAAAATAATAACATATGTCAATAAAAGTAAAACAAATGTCAAAAAGTTTATATTAATACTTTTCATTCGCAAATTTTGAGTAGTTATCATGCCAAGAAGACTTAATTATAAAGATGAAGATTATTTGAGTTGAGTTTGAGCTACAGTACATAATTTTTTTTTAATGAAAATATTGAAATCGTCGTCATTGATATAAAAATCTGGACGTTCAAGGGCGTCATTTTGAACATTTATTGGAATACATATTTAAAATTTTACATAGAAAAATGATAATTTGGCAATTATTTAAAAGATGACGATTTCAATACTATCATTCTCAACAATTGGTTTATTTCTATGAACTTCAGTCTTTATAGTTCCAAAGTTCTTGAGGTTTTCTACAGAATTTGGTATTGGATTGTTTTTGTGGATATCGCATACATGTACTTGAAATAACTTCACATTCTCCATAACAATAAATGAACTCATTTGTTTAATCAAGTCTTCTTGGCATGATAATTACTCAAAATTTGCAAATGAAAAGTATTAATATTGACATTTTTGATGCTTGTTTGACTTTTATTGACATTTGTTATTATTTTGTTATGCAATCATGGCTCACTTCTAACACAACTTTAAAGATGTGTAGCAACATTTAAAATTGCCTATTATTTAAAAAAATACTAATTTTGGGTATAGACAAACTTATACCAAGTTACCCTTTTTCTTGCTACTTAATACAATAACATAATAAAAAAAACGGGGGTTTCTATCTAGTTTTCAAGCTTCTTTTTCGATCACTATATATAAATTTTTATCAAAATATCATAAAAATACTGATAAAGTAGATCTTCTTCTACATGAAAATCGAACTAAATTAAATAATAAAGTGCCAACCCGGCGCGTCTCCAGGTGGCGGATAGGAGGAGGCCTCTAACGATGATTTTTATATGAGAAGGGGACCTGCGGGGAAATAAGGCTCATTGAGACTAAAAACTCAATTGGCAGCCACGAATACCCTGCCGCGGACCAACTTCACCTGTCCCAGCTGTAGTGTCGTGGCTAAGGGAATTGCACTCAGGTACAACGATGCCAGGTATGCTTTCGAGCTAACCTCGAAACCACCCTGTCAAACCAACGCATCCTGGTCGTCTGTGGTCATGTCTCGCGGGCCAGTGATGCGGGGGGCTCAACCGCCTGGACCAAGAGGAAATAACCTCATCAAAAATTCTAAATCCAAGGCGGGAAAGCAGGCCGAGGGATGCATGGCCAGATAAAGGACTGGTCTCTACTGGTTTTGACCTTGGAGCACAAGGGGGAACTCCATTGTATTAACCCCTTACTACTGCATGCGGGGCTCTGCAAGAGTGGACCGATTTGTCCCCAGCTACTCGTGGGATCTTTATGGAAAAATCACATTATCCCAAACTCACCGGAGGAGAGATGGAGAAAGCCTCCACCTCTTCATCCGGGCTCCCTGAAAAAAAGGGAAATGCCAAACGGCAAAAAAATCGTCTGCCGTTCGACCTGCCGAAACTCGGACAGCCGGGCGACAGAGACGATCCACTGAGAAAGGGTCTCAGTGGAGCAGGAGTGCGGAAGTACCTGCGATTCCTCCATCAGGGACTTGCACCTGACGAGGCCAGAAAACAGGCTCTTCAACACTCCATACCACCTACTGTCCCGAACCCGAAGGTAACACCGACGGGAAAAGGGACAGGAAAGAGAGGCGCGGAGCATATCACTCCTCCGGAAAGGCCTCAGCCTAAAAAGCCGAAAACAACTGCAGCAAAAACCGGGCATGGCACTGGAAACGCAGCAGCTGCCAAGGCCGTAAAGGCTATTCGTGTGGGTATCATACCCAAGGATTACCCTAGAGTAATCCTTGAACCACAGCGGCTCTCAACACTGGAGGATACTCTAGTGGAAGAGATGTGCAGTGGAGAGGTGAAGGGAATGCACTTCACCGGTATACATTTCCGCTGTGGAATGATGCTGGTGGACTGCGGTTCTCAGGATTCGGCGGACTGACTCATTGGAGTAGTGCCGGCCTTGAGGTCTTGGGAAGGACCCGAGTTAGTGGCGCTGGAGGAGAAAAACATCCCCAAACCCGTCACTGTAATGGTGTATTTCCCAAGAAGCTTCGAAATGGAGACGGAGAAGATCCTCCGACTCGTCGAAGTACAGAACACCTGGCTCAGTACCGGAGCCTGGAAAGTTCTCGACTCCAAAAAGGAGGGAACCGGTACTATCCTCACGATTGGGATCGATCACCAATCAGGAGAGGCCCTGAAGGCAGAAGGATGCGTCTTAAACTTTAGGTTTGTACGTGTGTCTGTCTCGGGGCTAGGACAGAAAAATAATCCTGCGGGAGGTCCAAAAGATGCGGAGATGCCCTCCACATCTACGGACTCCAGTGTGCAGGATAAAACTGCTAGCTCAGATCTGGTCGAGGCCTCTGCTGGCTCTGTCAAAGAAACCGGGGCGGCAGAGAAATTCTCTGCAGTCCTGGGGGAAGGGCGAACTCATGCGAGGGCCGAGGCCATAACCCGAGACCCAGATACCCGCTCAAGCTTCAAGGAGACTACCCTCCCGATGGATCTTGATGAGGGACAGAAGGAAAGAGAGGAGGGGGGAGATAGAGGCTGGACTACCCATTCCCTACACCCCAGACTACAGCACCTTCATCCCTTTCTCCAAGGTGGCGCAAGTGAACTTGCATCACGCGAAGGGAGCTTCAGCAGTGATTGCAAGGCTATTTGCGAAATCCCAATTGGATTTTGTACTGATTCAGGAACCCTGGACAGGCAAAGCAGGCTAAATTAAAGGTTTGGCATCTAAAGACTCAGAATTGATCTATGACCAGAGGCAGGAGTCCCCTCGTGCCTGTGTGATCATAAGAAACAACATTAATTCCACATGTGTTTCAGAATTCATGACTCGGGACCTAGTTCCAATTCTAGTACACCTCAACACTGGGGGCATCAACCAAGACGTAGTTATTGCATCTGCTTATTTCGCTGGAGACAATCCTGCAATACCTCCAGTCGAAGCTCAAGAGCTAGTGCAATACTGCAATAGCAGACAACTGCCAGTCATCATAGGCTGTGATGCCAATGCGCACAACGTAATTTGGGGAAGCACGAACAACAAACCTAGAGGTGAGTGCTTACTTGAATATCTCTTAGCTAATAATCTAGAAACCCTTAATGTGGGAACAACCCCCACTTTTGTCACGAGAGCAAGAGAAGAGGTCCTGGACGTAACAATTGCCAGCCTAACTGCCAGGAATAACGTATTTGATTGGAGAGTGATGGAGGAAGCTTCTCTCTCCGATCATAGGATTATAGAGTGTAGGATTGCGGGGGAAGTAACCTCACTGTCTCCAACTCGTAACCCTAGAAATACCGATTGGTCTAAATATAAGACCCTTCTGAAGCAAAACTTGGAACAGATCGAAAGTAATGGGGTCAAACACCCACACTGCGATCTGGATCAAGAGGTCGAACTGGTCAGTGTGGCGATAACGGAGGCATTCCAATCAAGTTGCCCACTCTCAAAAGCTCGACCAAGCAAGGAAGCACCTTGGTGGAACAAAAACCTGTCAAACCTCAGATAAAAGGTCCGTCGGCTCTTCAACAGGGCCAAAAGAGACGATAATTGGCAGGGCTACACCGAGAAGCTCACACAATACAGTAAGAAGATCAGGAAGGCCAAGAGGCTTCACTTTCAAGCTTTTTGTGAAAAGATCACTTCGACTCCTACTGCAGCCAGATTGCAAAAAGTCATGGCAAAAGTGGCAATCAGCCCCTTAATGTCGCTCAAGAAGCCAGACGGGTCATACACTGAGGGAGAAGAGGACCGATCTGCTCTACTTCTCAAAACACACTTCCCAGGAAGTGAACCCCTCAGTAGTATTGACATAGCAATCCAAACCAAGAATCCTCGCAAGGAAGATTGGATTATTGCTAAGAAGATATTCACAAGACAAAGGTTGGAATGGGCAGTCAACACCTTTCAACCTTATAAATCGCCGGGAGTAGATGGCATATTCCCAATACTCCTACAGAAAGGAATGGAGGAGATCCTTCCCCATCTCCTGAAGATCACAAGAAGCTGCCTAGCACGGGGCTTTATACCTAGCATATGGCAAAGAGCCAAAGTAATCTTCATACCAAAAAGAGGGAAGAAAAATGGGACTGATCCCCGATCTTTCCGACCTATCTGTTTAACATCGTTTCTACTGAAATAGATGGAGAAAGTAGTGGATAACTACATAAGAACAGAGATTCTGAAGGACAAACCACTTCATAAATGTCAGCATGCATACAGGGCGGGGCATTCAACAGAAACCGCGCTCTAACTGAGGTCATTCAGAGTTCTCTGAGCAATAAAGAAATCGCAATGTGTGCCTTCCTGGACTTATCTGGAGCTTTTGACAACACCACACATGTGTCAATCAGGGAGGCACTCACACGGTGAGGAGTGAACAAGACCGTTATCAAATGGATGTATGAGATGTTGAAGACGAGAATAGCTGAGGCCCAAGTAGGTGATCATACCACCTCTGTTAAAGCTACTCGTGGAACACCTCAAGGAGGAGTAATATCTCCCCTCCTATGGATCTTAGTACTAGACGAGTTACTCCACAAACTCACGGAGCTTGGCTTCACATGTATAGGCTATGCCGACGACATAGTCCTAATAGCCCGAGGAAAATTCGCGAACACCCTATGCGAATTATTGCAGGAGGGCCTCAGAACTATTGAGCAATGGCGCTTGTCAGTGGGGCTTATCATAAACCCATCCAAGACCACAATTATTCCATTTACTAGGAAAAGGAAACTTCCAGCTATGAAACCTTTCACTTTGAGTGGAGACATAATAAGCTGGAAGGCTGAAGTCAAAAATATGGGATTAACACTAGATAGCAAGCTTCTGTGGAACAAGCATATTGAGGCTACTGCTAGCAAGGCAATAAAGGCCTTAATGGCGTGCAGAAATCTGACTTGCAAGACTTGGGGATGTAACCCAAAAATACTGCGATGGATTTACGTCATGATTGTAAGACCGATAATATCATATGGGTCAATAGCCTGGCATGGCAAGGCAATACGAGGAAAACCCTCGATAGAATACAAAGACTAGCCTGTGTCTGTATCACTGGAGCCATGAGAACTTGCCCGACCAGGGCACTAGAGATTATCACAGATCTCCCACCTCTCCATCTAGTGATAGATAGATTGGCCCATGAGGCCATTCTAAGACTATCTAGGGAAGGTTCAGACATTGTGGGAATTCGGAATCAGAGAGCTTGGTCCTCTCTGTCCAAACACATCCCATCAGCAAACCTTCCCAGTGATGTAATGACAAAGAAAATTAGCATCGAGAGAACTTTCACCACGGTGCTAAGTAGCAGAGAAGATTGGGACAAGGGGCTCACAACCCAAGCTCTCAAAAAGAATACCAATAAATGGTACACTGATGGTTCCAAGACCACGACGGGGACAGGCGCTGGAGTGTTTGGGAATCGCACCAAATGCTCACTTGCGCTAGGCCGCTGCCCAAGCGTCTTTTAAGCAGAATTGCTTGCAATTGAGAGATGCGTGGAGGTGAACCTTGAAAGAAACTATCAGAAATGTGACATTGCAATACATTCTGATAGTCAAGCTGCAATTAAAGCACTGAACTCTCATACCATTGAATCTAAAATGGTATGGGAGTGCCGAAGGAAGCTCAATGAGCTAGGCAAGAACAACAGGGTCTACTTAGTCTGGGTTCCCGGCCACTCGGGAATCAAAGGCAACGAGGAGGCCAACACACTTGCCAGGAAAGGAGCACAAACTCCATTTACTGGCCCAGAATCCTTCTGTGGCACAGATATAAGCACCTACAAGAAGGAGTTTCTGGAGAAGGAAAAAACCGTATGAGAAACACTCTTGTGGGATACCCCTGGATTGGATCATTCCAAAAAGTTTCTAAAAAACTTTGATACTGCAAGATCCAAAAGGTATTTGCATCTCAGCAAGAACAAGCTACACCTACTCACTGGATTTCTTACAGGACACTGTCGCCTCAAGAAGCATCTAATGAGATTAGGTCTAGCAGAGGACGACGAGTGCAGATTCTGCGGGGAAGAGGAGGAATCTCCGGATCACCTGGTGACGGAATGCCTCGCCATTGCTAGCCAACGCAAACAGTCCCTTGGACTAGCAACCTGCAGTAGTGAGGAAGTATCCCCCTTGAAGCCAACCCAGATACTGGAGTTCATTAGAACTCTGGAACTGGAAGGCGAGTTGTAGACCGCGTATAGGCGAGTGCAACTCAGGTAGGGGGCACAATAGACCTTATGGTCGCAGTGCAATGTAACCCCCTCTTAAATCTAAATCTAAAATCTAGGAAAGATTGATATTGATGTTTTGGACTGAAAACTTAATTTTTTACATAAAATTAGAAAAGTTTCAATAACGGTTAGACTTTGGTATAGGACTTCTTGCATAAAATGTTCAAAATTGTACAAATAATCTAAAAAATATGGTAATATACAAAGTATTCCAATAAAAATCACAAAGTTGGCATCTATTTCCGGTATATCCGGAAATGAGACTAACATGAAAATATCTTAGACGTGTGTCACCCAGTGACTTTAGTATATCACTAATTTTTCAGACTGTACTTATCGTTTGCCCACTATCGATCGATGTCTTTCTCGGAGAACCACCCTGTATAATATAGATTATGCTCCTCCGAAAAGCTGTTTCCGATACCTTTCCATGACTCAATCTGATGTTTCCGTAAAACAAGCTTTACGCTTGAGAGTTATTGTTTCCTTTTGTAACACGGAATGCCAACAAACGTATTGACATTTTTAAACGATTCTGAGATGTCTGTAGAAACATATCATATGAAATAAATATTTTGAAAGCAATGTTTACCTATACGAGATAGAGACTCTTGGATATCCAGATTCTGTGACGTCCAATGTTATTTCGATTTGTAATATTTTCTATCTTATCTTGTATTGTTTTGCCCTGTTCATATTTCAAATACTAACAAAACGAAACAGAGATAGAGTGCGAGAAATACAGAGAGCAAAGTGTCAATTTTTTTCATGCGAACAGCTACGATTTACATCAAATGCTCATATCATAGAATTTAAACGACATGAAAAAGCTAGGAAAAGTCGGTTTATGTAAATATGCGGTACACTGAGAAGAGGCCCGATGAAAAGAATTCTCAGATCGCTAGTTGTGAGAAATTTAACATTCTCCTGATTCTCCTGTTCTTCTCTTTGAGTCCACCAGTCTGTCCCACCTCTCAATACACAATTCACAAATATACTTTATAAGCGGACGTGCTGAGGGTCTATCGTTTTAGGCCGGAAAAGATTGGGGAAAGCTTAAGATGTAATGGTTGGTCTAAGAATCTTTGTATGTCCTAGTTTCTATGTGTTCGAATAAATTATCTATTCAAATAGAGTAACGTTTTCTATAGTCTAGCCAATAAAGGGGAAATATTAACGGAGAAAAATTCATCCAACAAAGCCAATTGTGAAATGCAATTCATTCAAATAATAGAAGCACAAGTAATTTTGGAAGAAATTTCATAACTTAAAATTAATTATAGTATTTTAAGTATCAAAAGCAGTACGCCCTCAAGTTGATCAACCTATAAAATAATAATAATAATAATAATAATAATAATAATAATAATAATAATAATAATAATAATAATAATAATAATAATAATAATAATAATAATAATAATAATAACGCTAATTAACAATCTAAAAATAACATAAATAATATTTGGTCAATAATCAACGAATAACCTACATGACTCTGAAGTCTGTATGTAGGTGGTAATACATACCTATATTGCATTATCAATTATATTATAATTAATGATTATAAATTTAAATATTAGAGATTATGAAAAAAAATTAAAAAATACACACCAATATACTTATACACATATATACACAAGATTAGTTATATCTAAAAAATACAAATGAAAATGAAAATGTGATAGGAAAAGCTTTATCACTTTTCAATAATTCTTATTATAGATTTGCCTGAATCAGTTTTTAAGAAAATTTTAATATTTTTAGGTAAATAGTTATAGGCTTCTGGTCCTTAATATACCTATAAAGTTTTTTTGACCTATAATTTATTTCATGTAGGTATAGTACTGAAATATTTATTTTGTCTAGTATCCTAAAAATGTTTAACTGTATATTGTTTTTGTTATTTTCAAACTGACCTATTACAAGAATTTTGAAATGCATTTGTCTTGGATCAACAGTGTTTGTTCCTTTATATAATAAATCACTACACTACACTACACAACATTTTCATGTATTTAAAATACAAAATATTTGAAAGCATTTTAAATTTATATTATTATATCTACTATTCGCATTAATTTTTCACGGAAAGAGATATCCCATCTGAAATGGCTATCTATTAGGTAATAATACCTAGATATTCGATTTCATATTTTGAATAAATAGCTGTTTCTAAACTTAAAGACATTTCTTTGAATTGTGGAGTATCTCCCCTATAACTACAAAAGGGAACGAAAAATGTCTTTTTGAAATTGATAAAAAAAAGATTTGTACTAAGCCAGAGTACACGAATCCAGGCTTAGGAATCTAGTTGAGAAATACTATTATTTTGAGGGTTTTTCAACGTTTCACTCTTGGAAATAATAATAAAATAGCCAGAAGGAACCTGAAATATTGGAGACTCTCATCACGCAGTACCTAATGAGTGTTTTTTCTAACAAGACAGTATTATCACCTAAGTTTCAAATAGAGTAAAGATTCCATCCTATTACATTCAAATAGTTTAAATTAATAATATTTGAATGGGTGTTAATTAAACAGTGATCGTAATTAAGAGAAATATCATTAAATCCAATTTGCAAGGATTATATTGAAAGATTAATTCAAATATCAAATAGATGAATAAAATTATTAATTATTTATCTCGTGGTAAAGCATTGGAAAAGTTTCGTAAGTAATTGACATTCAATAACCTGTCCTGAAAAAACTTGTCATAAAAACTGAATATATTTCATTTAATTTCACTCAAAAATATGGTTCCAATTTTCGTCATTTTGGTACTGGTTACTCAAGCAAACTGAAGTTGAAAACAAAGTTGATCAACTTGCCCATACATACTACAACACGTTTTGCGAACCTTAGGGTCCGCCCACTAGTGTCAAAATTGTTCTTGGTCTCTTCAACAAGTTCATCAACTTTGATTTGGTTTCTTCAACCTACCCGTACACGATTCAACATTTACTTGGACTCGATCAAGTTAAAGGGCATGTCCGACTATATATGGCCTCTATTAGCATTCGGGATGCATTTACTATTTTTTGATGGATCTTTATGTATGTATATAGAAGAACCATTCTACTTGAATAATATATTTATATACCTACCTAATCGGTTAACCTATCTTACTGTCGTAGAAACAAATTTGCTATGCAATCAAAAATAGTCCGGTAATACAAAAATTATATTACACACTTGTGTTATATATCTCCCCTACACGATAAACTGACAAGAAATCATAAATGGTCCTAGAAGAAAGCTATAAACGAGGTGTTGATAATGGCAACCACTCCTACTATTTTCTATTAAAAATTTTACTGTAAGATAAATGGTAACTATCTACACACAGAGATATATGTATGTTGTTTGTAAAAAAGGAATTCCAATAGTATAAGGAACATTATTTTGAATAAAACTTTTAATAATCGGTAATATTTCAAAATTAATATATAATAATGTTCTAGAATTTTTCAATCAAATTAAAATTGAGGTAGATTTGAAATTTTTGCTTCTGTTCATATTAAAACTTAATACCAACATTTCTCAAAAAGATGAACAGACCCGCAGCAGTCGTATTTTGTTTTTGTATAATATATCTAATATATAATATCTATATACAGTGTGTCCTAAATTGAAAAGGATTACATGGCTATCTTTGTTATTAATAAAGATAAAATTGCGGTTCAACGAGTGACGTTGATTCAGATTTTGCTTACAAATCTCGAAAATTCAACATATTCGAAAAAAACAACTAAAAGACTCTGTTTTAGAAAATGTCCAATATTTCCATTATCGTGAAAAGAATTTCAAGACACAAATTGCTTATTTTGTAAACTTTAATAATTTTCAAAAAAGATAAGTTTTATGGTTTTCGAGATAGTAATAGGCAGTAGCTTTTTTAATTGGCGCCATCCTGGATTCCATCGCAAGAAAATATTTTAATTTCAGCTTATAATTATGTAGGACGGCAATCTAGGACAAAGCAGGTCATGAACTCCAATTATTTGAACAAAGTATTAAACATATTGACTGTTTATTTTTATTCTTGTTCTCGGGCTTCACAAGTCCTCATGAGGCTTAGCCGCGTTTACAAATGCCTTTCAATCACCCCTGTCTTGTGCTACAATCTCCCATTGTTCGATGTTCATCACCTAGTTGTTACTTGGTCATTATGACGATTATTTAAATAATTTATAAGACTCTTGACATTGCAAACAGGAGCACCATCTTGTTAGTAGAATATGGCAAAGTTCTTAGGCTATTTCTTCCAAAAACTTTTCTCATGTTGTTTCCAGCATTTCTATGTAGAGAATGTGAATAATAAAATGATAATTTTATTAATAACCAGTTTATAATGAATAAAACTTTGTTTCTTTAAAATTCTAGACTTGCATATTTCCTTAAACCAACTAGCACTTCTATCTGCCGAGTGTCTATTTTTGGATCCATTGATATGCAAGCCAGAGTTCCTCATTTTTTTCAGATACATGATTATTAAACATCCATGCTGCTGCATTTTTAAATATAATCTAATAAGTATTCTAGTATTAGGCTGAAAACTATTTTGATAATCCTGAGCTGCTAGGTGGGGTTTTTGTTACATTTTAGAAAATATCATATTTAGGTACCCCTTTAGTCCAAAACTGGCCATTTCACTCACATTCATAGCAAATCATTGGAACTAATTTAAATATTTCAGAATGAATAATTCACTTCATTTATTAATAAATCATCGATACACGTATGCACGATTATTAAATCAAAATTAACAGCTCAAAATGTTATTTAGTTGGAATTTGAATTCCTGGCCTACTTAGTGTTATATACCTAGGAGTACAAATTTTCAAATAGGCGGCAATTTATAAGCTGATGTCCCTATAGATTGTCACACATCATTGTAATCAGAAAATTAAATAATTTTTTTATAATAAAATCCAAGATCCATCTAAAAGAAAATCAATGTCGAAAACCGCGAAAGTGATTTTTTTAAATTATCATATGTTTATCTTAACTAAATAATTTTGTCTTGAATTATTTTTCATAACTTCAGCGATAACGGAAATATATGAAATTTTCTCAAACAAAGTTTTTCTGTTTTTCTCAATATCTTTGAAAAGGCTAGAATTGTTCGAAATTTGTAAGCAGAACCTGAATCAGCATATTAAACTGTCTAACATCAATTCTAATTTGACCGAAATTGTGTCCCAATCAATAACAATCCATTTAGTCCTACTCAATTTGAGATACACTTTACCTATATATATTTAGGTATATATCTCTCAGTCTGTTTTTATATTTGTATTTCCTATTGTTTCTCTTATCTGATGCCTTTTGTTATGATCTCGCTCATTAACGATTTCTGGATGAAGAAAAAAAACTGGTTATAAATCAAGCAGCAGGAGCATACTGTCTTTATGAGATAATATTTTGTTTAACCATAATAATTTATGATATTCTCTTATGTCGAGGTAGAGTGCATTTGGGGCTCGGAAAAATGATGCTAACTAATATCATATGAATGATGAGCAGACATAAAAATGATATATCACTAATATCTGTATTCAGTAATTTAATTAAACTCTGAGATAAGATATATGCCCCATTTTCTATGCCTTCTATGACATATTCATATCTTCTGCGAGAGACATGGGAGTATTTTTCAGTAACTTGATATAACACCATGTGAGATTGATTTATAAGGCTTAGAATGATAATTATTTTGACATGAGAATAGCACAATTCGAACTTTGAACAACCTCATATTGAGATTTATTATAAATCTTTTCTGGTTAAGTCTAAAATGTTCACTGAAACTAGATTGGTACTGCCAAGACGAGAAAGAACAAGGCAGGATAAATGCAAGAGGTTTAAATATTTTATTCTGGAGATTAATTTGGACAGTGTGCTTCCTGTCCAATTTCACGAAAAACCCTGGAAGCATACAACAAAACACCAGAGGGCCAATGAAGTATGTCAGCATGCCAACTAATCACAGGGCGTTGCAACCAAGGCAAATTTTAAAAAATCCAGCTCACCTACACAACAAAAAGAGATAAATGGTCCGAAAAGCTATTGTGACGTTAATTTGAAATGATTCGTCCCAACATTCCAACAGTGGAAACTCAACTGATACGCCTCCCAAGAAAGCTTTTTTGTGCAAACAAAGCTGCTGAGTGAAGTCCTTGCTTTTCGTCGAGAAGAGTTAAATGTGAGATGTAATAAAATAGTGAAATATTTCTAGCACATAACACAAGAATATTGCGAGACAGCAACGTGGTGATGACAGGCAAAGAAAGGATAATAATTTTTGATACGTGTATTTTGAGCCAGCGCTAGGGGCTTTGAAAAGAGGATCTATAGTCAATTCAGTTAACCCGTTCTTTACATCATTTAAGTTGGTATGCCTCAAATGTCCAACGTTGTAAAATTGTAAAATTGACTTCGATTTGAATCAGTTGATTACCTGCTTAATAGGCTATGATAATCATTTGTCAAAATTGACATACAAAATATTTGACATACCTAAATAAAACATCTTGTATTATGCTTGGATTGATATTGATAATTAACGTTATAATTAAATACAAAATACAAACTTCAAATATGAGGGTGGCCTTGACATGTTTGCAGGCGTCATCAGTAAATTGATTTGTCAACTCTGTGAAACTGTAGGTATGTAGGTACTATTCAAACTCATACATTTCTAGAGTCTCTGTTTACATTAACTATGCCTTTTCAATGGCAATTGATGTTGGGAGGTAAGTAAAAAAAGTCACCGGTAAGTTCCTAGCTAATGATGTAATCACATTCCTCATTTAAATGCAATATATAAATTCAGGAATCTAAGCTACTGAGCGCCCATCTTTATATTTTTTTGTAAAATGAAACTATATGAAAGATGTAATAAAATATCTGTTTTATATTTCAGGATAGCACAGCAAGTTGATAATAGTTTGAAAAGATGATTTTGAAATGATACAGTACAGCCTCCGATGGCGACTACCTCAAGACATAAAGAGACTATCTGCGCGACGACCTATTATGTATTTCCTATTCTTTATAGATAGAGATTTTAGTACGCCTCTGACAGTTTTAGATTATGAAACATATTCTTTCTGCAAATCTGTACATTGTCTATAAAATTGTGCGACGATGAAAAATTGTTAAGTTGGACTTTGCGCATTTACAGTTTTCACTGAAAAAAGTGTATCTATTTGATCGTTTTCGAACGCCGAAACCAAACGAAGGAGGTATACAATTCGACCGTCTGTTTTTTTTTGGTTAATTTTTATATAGTAAACGTACTCCGATTTTGATAATTTTTAATTCATTTGAATGAGGAGACTTGAGAAATGGTCTTATATTCGTAAAAACTCAAATCCGAAATCTCCTTCCCTTCAAAAAACACTCCCGAGGGAGGTGAATCGGACAATTTTTCTCGAAAATTGAAGATGGGATAATATCCCGAAACGTTTAAATTGAAGATTTTTGCAAAAGAGTTAAAATCTCAAATACGTGTATTTTCGCTATGTGAAGGAGGCAATTTCTTTCGAAAAATCTGAGGGAACCAGATTAGTTGTAGCAACATTTATAATGAACATTGTTTACTTAGAGTTATGGTTTTCGAGTTACAGCGGTGGTAAAATGGTAAAATCTAAAATAATTATGCGTATTTCCGCCGCGAAGTTTCGAGATCTCTAAATAATAACAAGTAGGTATGAAGAATATACGTGGGTAATAGGAGAAGTAGGTACTGCTGGAGGTACTGTCTTCTTTGGTATTAGTGAACATTCAACGATTTTCGTTACTAATGTTACACTCCAAAGTGTGAAATAAATATTTAAAAATAATTGGACCGACGTTATTAGTTGTTGCACTGAAAAGTACAAAATAACAATAATTCTATTGGTGCTGATATTTGTAAAATTGGTGCCAAATGTTATCAATCTAACTGCAACTGCACAACTTCAAAAGTAACAGCACCAATAGAATTAATATTACTTTGTATCTTTCAGGGCATCAACTAATAAAGTCGGTCCAATTTTTTTGTAAGAAAAATTTTCTGTAGGTGCATTCCTATATCATTCCTCTGATTTCGATGCGATTTTGAAATTAAATTATGGTACTGAACATCTTCTTCATGTTCATGTGTCGATTTTGTGTACCTACTTAGAATGAAAAAGAGACATAGCTGCTGCTGTTTACCAAATAAGAAATGTCAAATGCAAGGCACGTGATAAAGTTTTCTCTAATAAGCGACCAAACTTCTATACCGACAAACATTGACTTCAATAGGTTGGTCACTATTGAGAACTTTCAGTCAAGAACTTTGCTGGTTCATAATTATTTCTAGAAGAGAGAGTCCTCATAAAGATAATGAGAAATTCAGGATTTCCATTTTTACTTATATGGTTAGAATCTATATTGTAACGTAGATAGTTTATCATGTATCTACTTACGGTTATTATTCGATTAGAATTTATTTATTTCTACTGCCATGTTTACTATAGTTGCTGGTTGTTTAGTTCATTAATTAGTTTTAGAAATTAAAAAATTAAAACGCGATAGTCAAAGCGATAAGTTGTGACAGTTGTACTATTACAGAAGGTCGTGTACAAGGTGTTGGAAATAAACCTTTTGAGAAATTTTTGAGAATTACACAAGTGAACTTACGCCACAACGTTTAGCACAGGGTTAAACTTTTCTATATTATGTATTTTGGTATGATTCTCACTAGTTAATTTATATTACACTAGAAAGATAGAGAAAGTTCATTTCAGAATAAGTTCGCGCAAATATTAAAGATGTAATTGACTCGCTCTATAAATTTTCTGCAAAATGGAAATGAAACTTATGTGTACCTATATAGGTATATTGTCAGTTCTTTATTGTGTACCTTTGTTATTTTTCTATGCTTCAGGGCATTTGCTCAATCTTAATGGAAGCATTCATTCAGAAACAGAAGTGTATTTCATCGGAGGCTGGAGCTCAAAAATAAAAAAATAAAAGAATTGCATCTCTTGCTCAGGAATCAATAATAAATAGCTAGTACATTCATAATCAGTATACATTTCAATACATCAAAATAAGACGAGTCGTGAACAAGGATGAATTTAAAGTGAATGGAAACATTCTACTTGGTTTTTGCTTGAAGTTCGTGAGACAGAAACTGAATAGTGACATCGCCCTTGCCGTACAAAGAAGGAAAATTGTATCTTTATCGTACTGGCATCGAGATTGAAATAGCATATTGTTCAATATTTTAAAAAATATATTTGTTGTGTTCATGAATGAAGCTAAATCCAATATTGAAGCAATATTTTTAGGTGTTGCATTTGAGAAACTAAAGTAACTATAAATATCAGAAAAGTAAATGTGACTAAGCTGCTAATCTGAGATTTCCGTATAGGCTACTAAAGAAGAATCTATCCAGGTACTAAATGCATTATTTACGTCACCACTGTAACACAATACTCTTTAAAAATTATTCTGACTTCCGATTTCATTTATTTCAAACGTTCTATTCGTTATTAATGCAAAGTGGAATTAATCTATCGAGGTTTTACCTCTCATCAAGAAATATGGTAATTCAGTAGGAAATGTTGCGCAGTAGTTTGCAAGAATACTGAGAATGAATTTCCCGTTGCGGAATAAATAATTGTTTAAGATTTTATGTCAGAAATCATACCAAAAATTTAAAGCCTTCACTTTATTTTCAATGCGAATAAATTTTAAGCGAATTCTGTATAAGTCTAACAGCAGAAAATTATTATACTTAAAGTTTTCTGACTTTATTTTATAAATAACGAATATATAATTATGTCAAATGAAATTATGAATTAGTCCAGATCGGGGCATTCCTTTCCAGTATATAAGTGTTTCCGGTTATACCTTCACGTTACTTTCTTAACATTTGTCATCTGTCACTTTCACAGCTGTACAATTTTTTGTATCAATACAGTTTGGCTTTCATAATATTACTAGTCATTTGATTATCTTAATGTTGCATACGATAGGTACTTCGTTATTACTGCTCGAACGTAACTCCAAATTCATGTACATATTATCTTCGCTTCAATCAAAGTCAGGGGATGACTGAACGTCATTTCTTTTCTTTCTATACAAATTCTTTGTTCAGCTTCCGAATTAACATCCTAATCCCTCAAGTTATCGATTTCCAAGAAACCTGGAGACACAAATGATTTTGTAAAGTAACACAATGAAAGTAATTATAATTAAATTTAGTCAAATTTCATTTATTTATCGTAAATTACTTATGGTAGGTACTATTTTCAACTGCAACTCGTGGATCGCTAGAAAATATTGTGGCAATATACCTTAGCTTGGATTATTTTGCTCCCAACAAAATGTGCACTACAATTTTGAATACTGAACTCAATCTTTGAGCTAGATAAAGGAATTACTGTAGCCAAGCCGAAATTCAACTTTAGCTTTTTTATCTGTAGACTGAGGTAAATGGTAGTAATGTAACTGGATTCTTATTCTCAGTATTCTTGCAACCCACTGTATAACATTTCTTTCTGTGTCTTTGAATTACTATACTTTTTGATAAGTGGTAAAACTACGATGGATAAATTCACTTTGCACAAATCTCAAATAGAACTTTTGAAGTGAATGACATCGACATGAGATGTCAAAGAAATGTAAAAATGACAAATAATTTTGGGTTACAATGGTAGTACAAAAACTGTATTTTCAGATGGACGAACACGGTCATTGTCATGAATATTCCTTTTGTTCACCTTTTCCCTTCTTCAATAATCTCAATAATTCTATTAAATAGTTATTCATTATACAAGTGAAAAAAGTATTAAATTTTAATTCGAGAACTGAAATCTAATATTCTTCGCGTGTATAATACACTATTTTTTTTCTGTGACGGAAAAAAAGATTGACAATTTATCTCTAGGGACAGGTGACAATGTATCACTAAGGATTCAAGTAGTAATGTCTTAAGAAATTATATTTTCTACATCATCCAACAAAGAGAAATTCAAACTTAGAAATAGAAAAAATCTAGCATTCGAAGGGCTTTTTTGGAGGTAAATATAAGGTTTTTAGAAAACCCTGAAAATTGTGAATAGGGGACCATCTTTTCATCTTCCTGTTTCGAGGGAAGAAATAATCATCAAAACGGTGCACATTCACTATGCAAACCGATATTGCATATATAAAAAAACAAACATGTAGTCGAATTATTGTGATACCACATTCTTTTGGGAAGAATATAAATTGATGATAAAAAGAACTTTATATTATTTTGACAAATAAAATTTGAAATAACGGCAAAATCTGAAATTGTCCAAGTAAAGACTGTTCGATTTAAAAAAAATATAGATAAATATTTTTTACAAAAAATTGGACCGACGTTATTAGTTGGTGCACTGAAAAGTATAAAATAATATTAATTCTATTGGTGCTGTTACTTTTGAAGTTGTGCAGTTGCAGGTAAATTGTCCCAGCACCAATAGAATTAATATTATTTTATACTTTTCAGTGCACCAACTAATAACGTCGGTCCAATTTTTTGTAAAAAATATTTATTTCACACTTTTGAGTGTATCATTAGTCACGAAAATCGTTGAACATTCACTAATACCAATCAAGATAGTACTTATCCTATTACTCACGTATATTCCTTGCTTGTAGTTATTATTGAGATCTCAGAACATCGCTGCGGAAATACGCTTGAATATTTTAGTTGTTACCATTTTAACATCGATTTTACTCGAAAACCGTAATCCTAAAGGAAAAATGTTCATTATAAATGTTGCTACAAATAATTATGTCTTTCATGTACTGCAAACAGATTTTCAATTTTCGACAGAAATCGCCCTCTCCACATAGCGAAAATAGGTATATTTGATAATTTAAAATGTCTCTATGTCGAAAACCGTTACTCTTTTGAAAAAATGTTCAATTTAAACGTTTCCGGATATTGTCCTATCTGTAATTATACCAACGCAGATTTTCAATTTTCGAGAAAATTTGCCCTCTCCACCCCCTTCGGGGGCGGTTTTCGGAAGGAAGGAGATGTCGGACTCCCGTTTTTATGAAAATGGGACCATTTCTCAAGGCTCCTCTTTCAAATGAATCAGAAATCATCAAAATCGGACCACGATTACTATATGATAGGCGCGCTCAAACCAAAAAAAAAAGCACACAGTCGAATTGTATACCTCCTCCGTTTGGGGTTCGTCGGTCAAAAAACAGTGTTGCTTCTAAAACATATTATTTTCTCGTCTATTTGGAAATCAGGCTAAGACCGATTCATTTTCTAATATTTTCTGCTTAGTCATTTCCACAACTTTGCTCTCGGAAGTACCTACCATTCTATTAAACAAAAGAATTCGCCTATGAACCGTTTTTTGAGAAAGAGCAACGTTATTTTCATAAAATAAGAGGTGACTTTTATTCGAATTGAGTTTCCCTTTTTCGATTTTAATAAACAGAAGCTAATATTTCATTTTCAATTTGATAAACTAATAAATTTTGTTGCGTCAAACATTCTCATAACCAAAATGTAATGATCCAGATAGACCATCTGAACAGAAAAAAAGGAGATGTTTTGAAGTCGTAGCCCGCATGGGGGAGTTTTATTATGGTTGGCATACGTTGCAAAATACAACAACTAATTAACGCTCCCCCTGTTCTCTGTTGTAAAGCTAATTCTCTGAAATATCGTTCTTCCTTCCATTTCCTGTAATTACAATCTGATTTGGCATACATTTCCTTGTTGATACAGAAGGTACAATAATATTTACCATCTAAAACCTACCCATACACTTTCGCTATTTAGTTATAGTGAGAAAATATTTTTTCGGCTTAAAAATTTTACAGTCAAATTATAATAATAATTTTGAGGGCATTAATCTAGGAATGTTTTCACATAATCCACCATATCCAACACCCGTTATTACTCTTTTTGACATATTTTTGACCGACGAACCCCGAACGGAGGAGGTATACAATTCGACTGTCTGCTTTTTTTTCTTGTGCGCGTTTTATATAGTAAACGAGCTCATATTTTGATGATTTTTGATTCATTTGAAAGAGGAGGCCTGAAAATGGTCCCATATCCATAAAAATACAAATCCATAATCTCCTTCCATCCGAAAACCGCCCTTGAGGGGGTGGAGGCCATATTTTCTCGAAAATCTGACGTGGTATAATTAAAGACAATATCCGGAAACGTTTAAATTGAACATTTTTTCAAAAGAGTTACGGTTTTAGAGTTAGATGCATGTTAAATTCTCAAATATGTGTATTTTTGCTATGTGGAGAGGGCGATTTCTTTCGCAAATTGAAAATCTATGGGTACTACATGAAAGACATAATTATTTGTAGCAACATTTATAACGAAAATATTTTCCTTAGAGTTACGGTTTTCGAGTTACAGCGGTGGTACAATAGTAACATCTAAAATACTTAAGCAATTTTCCGCAGCGATGATTTGAGATCTCAATAATAATAACAACTACAAGCAAAGAATATAAGTGGGTAATAGGATAAGTACTATCTTTATTGGTATTAGTGAATGTTCAATCATTTTCGTAAAATATTTTTTCCAAATAATTGGACCGACGTTATTAGTTGGTGCACTGAGAAATAATTAAATAATATTAGTTCTATTGGTGCTGATACTTGTGAAGTTGGTGCCAACAGTTATCAATATAGTAGCAATTGCACAACTTCAAAAGTAACAGCAACAATAGAATAAATATTATTTTGTATTTTTCAGTGCACCAACTAATAACGTGGGTCTATTTTTTGTTATTTTAAAATATTTATTACTCCTAAATATCAAACTATGCTCTAATAACGGGCATGAGAGGAGGTAAACTTTTTTCTCAAGCTCATAAAACAGAACTTTAAGCTCGATGCGTAACATTCCTAGGGTCTTTTAATTCATAAAAATTTCAATCCTATATTATTCGTATTAAAACTGTTGGTAACTATAATTTATCCACTAAGATAAAAAATAAACACAAATAAGTCCTACATTCTATACAAATTTTGTTACACCAATACTTTTCTCCAATTTTTCTCAAATAAAGGGTGGGACATAGTGGGAATGAGTTAATGAATAAATTCCTACAATTTTGGTTTGACAAAACTGATTTCAAAGGAATTAGCTTCATGAGACATGGCGTTAATCAAGCAATCCTATTTGATTCGATTTAGTTTCAAGTCTTAGGTAGGAGGCATCTTCGGATGAAAAATATTAGAGCTTGCTTTTCTTGAGAGTGTACAATACATACTAAGACACAAAGCCGATGTCGATGTCGTTTGTCTAATTCGAGTTACAAGTAAAAACGCATAATTGTGGTCAAGAAGGATTTGCTCACCCTGTATTAACAGGTAAATTCATAGAATATATGACTATTTCTGCAATAGTTTTTTTGGCTACAAAATTATTAACTGTAGATACTCAAAGAAAATGGGATAACGGGAAAGTGTAGGTAAATAAATACCTAATCAAGTAACACTACCAGTCATTAACTAAAAAAAATATCCAAATAGTAATGGAGGTTGCAGGTCATATAGTTATTTTGGAATGAAATATAGCAGAAAGAAAAAAATGGGTCTTCGTCGGACCAGAAGGTGGAAGTTATACTTCTTTGGCTATTCGCACACAATTCTAATAGATTTTTAATGCGCCTCCTAATGTACGATAAATTAGTTATGCAAGCATAGAGAGGAAAACTACCGGAAACAATCTTGGAATCACATACAGACAGACAGGCTGCTGAAAATCAATCCCATAGGAGGTATACCCTTAAGTATTTGTGTACCAAGTTTGGTGTCGATTGGTCAAGTATTTTTTGAGTAATAGTGTTGATTGACAGACAGACAATCAGACAGCTGAAAATCAATCTTATAGGAGATATTACTCTTACGTATTTGTGTACCAAGTTTGGTGTCGATCGGTTAAGTATTTTCTGAAATATCGTGTTAGCAGACACACAGATAGACAGACAGACAGACAGCAGAAAATTAATCCCGTAGGAGGTATTACCCTTACGTATTTGTGTTCCAAGTTTGGTGTTAATTGGTTTAATATTTTCTGAGTTATAGTGCTGACAGACAGACAGACAGGATGCTCAAAACAATAACTACCTCAAAAAAAGTCGGTTGTTAATAAGGAAATTTAAAATATAATTTAATTATTAAGAGTTTCTCTAAAAGCCAGAACGTACAAAAAAGTATACGAAAACTTATAGCGTGACGCGGTTTCTCGACCAACACCCCATCCCAACGAGCCTAAAGAAAGAAAGAACTTCAAAAATGTTGATATGTTTATCACTAAACTTGATGTCCACTTAAATTTTAGATTGTTTTCTATAGTTTTTTAAGCATGGACGTATTCTGATGCTGGCAGACATAACAGCTGCTTCCATCTTATCGATTGACAAGCTGTTTATTGCGTTTTAAAACATTCAAGTCATAATGCATAGTTGGTCGAACTTTATCACGAAAATCCTTTAGTTTTTCCCATAAATAGAAGATCAGATAAATAAGGCCTGGTGACCTAGCATTGCCATAAAAATATACTTTCCTTCCGATCAATTTATCAATACCTATATCTCAAAGTAAAACGATTTATTTTTAATTTATGATATCATCTGAGCAAATACAAGTTTTTGCCTTTTTACTTATATCCCGAGTTAGACAAACAAATATATCCACATGCTGTTTGCGCCCTTTTCATAATAACTGTGTATTTCTATACAGAATTCTCAAATTTAAATATTATTCATACGTACGTCTAGTAGAAACTAATTTTGTTGAAATCGGCAAGTTTTAGCAATTTCTTCATGTAACACTTTTTTTTGTTTCACTTATAGCATAATACCAAAATTGTAGATAGTGACATGTTTGGGCGTGCGGATAGGGATTTCATAAAGCATTAATATATACATAAATATTTTTGATAATAGCCGCACGCCTATGCATTGTCGATTTCCTTTCCCTTCAGACCCGCAAAGGTCTATGTTGAAAATATGAGTCAATATCTACAATTTTGGTACTATGCTATAGATAGTTGAAATTGTCCTCGCTGTCACATGTCGGTTTGTACCTAATGATCTATTGTTGAAGTGAGGAGGTTCCATATTCTTTTATATTTACTTGACAATAAAAAACGGGTTTTATTGTTATTATTTATATTATTTTGCTATTACTGAAATAGGGAGCTTATATGGGGTTTTCAGTGTCTTTTCGTTGACGAAAAAAGAAATTTAATGTCATCGATGAATGCTAACCCGTCTTTTATTATTAAAGAATTCAACACGTTTTTCACATAAAGAAAATGCAAAAAAAAACAAATATATAATAATTATTTTCTAGACTAAATAGTCGAATACAGCACCAATAACAATTTTGAATTTTTACAATAACAATAATACCTATACCTACCTTTCGAATTATATAATGAAGACTGTGGGTTGCCATTCAAAAAACGAATAGATAACCTCATATCATTTTCTTGACTCACCCTGTGTATTTTATCTTTACGTATAACTCTGTTTTGGGTCCTGAGATAACCTTGGTATAGCACAAAATTATACTGAAGATATTCACTCCCTCATCGGAATGCTAACATATATCTCTAACAGAAGGGATAACAAAAATCAAAAATAAAATTCGGAAACAACTCAATTCAGAATCAGAGACAAGTTTCAACATATCGACATCAGATAATGAGAGTGAACGATTCCTGTAGTCTTTTTTTACTTCTTTTTATTATTTTCATACTGCAATTAAATATAAACGGGTTGTAAAATATGCTTGTACGCTTTAAAAACCTATAAAGCCTTCCACAAAAACAGGCATTAGAGCAAGTAGAGGGGTAACAATATATCTATTATAAGAAAAATAGAGATTCCCTTAAGAACGGTGTACGAAGCTGTAGCGATATCGAAAGAGGCACAATATAAAATAAAAATAATATGCACTATTATTACTACAAGTCCCTAAGCCACGTATAATGCTGGGTGACTTCAACTGCCACAACACTTGGGAAGTAAAACTACCAATAATAGAATGTCATAGTTAGAGCAATTTATCCTTTTCTCTAACCTTGCACTACTCAACACAGGTCAAATTGCTAAAATGAATACAGTGACTCAACATCATTCTGTAGTCGACTCAAGTTTGCGTCATGCTTCTCCATATCCGTCTCTTACTTGCGAGACTTCATCATTTTCGTACAATAGCGATCATTTTCAGATATTTATCCGAGATGATGGTAGTAGCGCAATAACAGGCAACATTTTTCAAAAATGGAAAACAAAAGAAGCTAACGCTGAGAAAAGGAGCATTCACGAAGAAACTGTCGACATCAATTTAATCATCCAATATCATCAATAGAGCATATAATGCGGTTATAGCAAGAACTTCTACGATCAAAAGACATGTTTCCGTTCCATGGTGGAACAAAAAATATAGTGAGGCTATCAGATCAACAAAAACGGCTCTGAATAAGCTAAAAAACACCACACCATGAATAATCTCGTGAACTTAAAATTCAGGGCTCAAGAATATTCATAAACAAAGTATAGAAAAATCATGGAAAAACTATGTCACCACAATGAGCTCTTCTACCCTGATGTCAGAAATTTGGAGAAAATTCAAGAAAATAAAAGGATCGAGTCCAAATTTCGGAATTTATTGTTTGAAATTTGAAAACTCAGTTACTTCGGACAATAAGGCTATCTCTGAGATACAGAGTGACTAGTTCCATTTTTTTGTCTTGGCCCGCTGAAAAAAATAATGGTCGCACGTCTTAATCAGACGCTTTTTGTATTCAATGGAATTGGTTTAAGAGCGGTAGAAAAGTCATAGACACATCATATTTTTTACACGAATTGTGCGATTATTTTGAAAGATTCGTGCTTTTTCAAGGACACAGAACCATACATGATTCTTTTCCACTTTTTTGCACTATATGATCGTTCTGTGAAAAATTGTTTGAATAAAATAAATGAATACTACAAAGAAGGTTTGCATGAGAATTTGAGAAAAGGCCTTACTACTGAGTATTCTCCCTAAATTGTAAAATATTTTGTAGAAGAATGGGAGCACTGACACCACCGATACGATTAAAAAATGAATCTCTTAGGACTTAAATCATTGAGTAAACACACAAAGGTCTTTGTCAATGGACAATCGTGGACGAGAATACTCATAGTATTTAGTAACTTAAATTACTAAAAGTTAATGCAAAAGCTACAAACTAGCGTTAGGATCATTTAAGGTTGAAGCGACATGGACCTACGTGAACCTGATATCAATATCCCACAGATTTTCCCTAAAGCGTTTATTCTTTATTCCGTACCACATACACATACCTACTATAAAAATTCGAATATTTTGATATGCAGAATGCATGCAGATAATTTATTCGAGATACATGGAGTGTCTAGAAGACAAAGAAGTTGGTGCCAATAATATGCGTACTTCTCGCTGTGCTCGAGTAGAGAAAAGATGCGAAAATCAGGAATACCATCGCGATATAAAATTATTTCCACTTCTGTGAACTTATTGAACATGTTCGTTTCTTGATATATAGCCATGAGTTCATGACAAATATTACAACTGGTTTACCTGAAATTAAAAAATTTACAAATCTTGTCATCGGAATAGAATAGAATCAACTGATTTCCTGTCATATTTGATTATCTTATGTCCAGTATTCTTTCGAACTAGTATCTTGATTGGTTTGATAGTGGCAACCAACATCTAAATTAAATAACTATAAACTAAATGAATACTTCCACAAGCTTTAATCGAACAGAGAAAAAACCACCCTGAATGGTTATTATTATTCTTTTAGTTAAGTACAAATATAACCACCCACACCAAAAAACCAACACTCAAAATGTTTTATTGACATTCGGTAATTTTTTATATATTTTGCTAGAAATTACACCTTTGTCTTCGAATTTTAAAAATCATTCTCTAAATAAGCTAGGAATTAAATATATAAATATAAAAAATCTCAAGGGATGGTTCTCGTGAGATGGTTTTTAGGGGTGGGTGGTTATAGTTGTATCTATCAAAGAACCATTCAGGCTAAAGAAGCTTTGATACATAACTTGAACGTTATCAAAGTCAAATGCTGATGACGTAGACGCATTGCCCATTCAAAAATAGACATTATTACACCTAAATAAACCCCTTTCAAAGTCTTCATTGTTTGATTCAATCTGCTGAATTGTTATTAGATAGATAAAGTAGCGCATCAAATCTGATCAAAATTAGACGACAATCAAAATACCTAATTGATTCTTGATTGGAGATCTGAAATTTATTAATACAAAAAAATCTAATTTTTCCGTATCTTCTGTTCTCTAGTTCTTCTAAATAAAACACAGATAAATGCTTTCTGATTTCAGTGACTCTTACAATTCTGAAATTGACGTAATAAAATTGGCTAAATTTGATAGGAATGTTGTCTATCAGGCTCGAAGGTTAGGGAAGTGGAGAGCCTGACAAGATTTCAAAAACAGATATTCTTCATAGAATATAGTACTCTTATTCAGAAAATTTAAAAGAAATAATTTTAAGCGAAGCCTGGCTTGTTGAGAAATGATGATGAGCGTAAAGACACCTGACTTTTTAGATATGGAGATCGTGATTGAGATTTGAACAATTTAGAATATGACCTCATTTCCTATGGAGAATCTTCCCGTATACCTACATATGTTTTTTCCTTTCTAGACCCGGCTTAGTTTTTTTATGTTATAAGAGCGATTTGAGATTTTATGGTAAATTTCAGCACGAATAAAAAATCTCCACATATACACTGTGTCCCAGATTGGTGCTGCATGTATTACTATCTCGCTTATTATTAGAGCTACAAAATCAGTTGCATGTTTCTCAGGATCCTATTACCATTTCAGAACTGCTATTAGTCAATTTTTTTTGGTTTTTGAATAAATCGCGAAAAACCAAAATGGACAGTTTTTGACAGTCCCCCGTATCTCCCTTATTTGAGAACATAGGGTATATTGGTTCTGACATTCTATGGGCACTTTTTTACATTACTATAAATGATATAACAAAAGCATATCTCTTTCCATTTTTGATATAATCACTGTATTTTCTTATGGACGCCATATTGAATTTTTCAGCATTGCGGATTCCCTTTCTAAAAATATATCACAACATGGTATTTTTCTCGGAATAAAGCCAAAATAATTAAATAAAGTTAACAAATTAATTTTGCTGCTATGCTCAATTTGGTCTAGTAGGCGAGCCAACAATATGTATCAGAACTATCAAATTACAGTTTGTTTAATTTGAACTGTCTTCTGTATTGTTTCCCTTAGATTTTATTCATTATTTGCTTTTTTTTCGTTAAATTCAATTTCCGTTATGCTGTTATTATTTTTAAATTTGGCTGTTAATTATACCTACTTACCAATGAAGTAAAATTATACATGATACAACCTTACTTCGTAGCCTACAGAAATACAATGGCGGCTGTGGAAATTTATGAAAATAAATTTCCTGAACGACATCAACCAAACGCAAGACATTTTAGGGATCTGGTACTCAATTTGCTAAATTATGGAAGTTTTGCAAAACCCAGAAATAATCCTAAATATGTTGTTGAAAATGAGGAGAAAATTGATGCTGTGTTACAATCCCACATCATCACCTAGAAGAATTGGTAATGAAACGGATATCTCTAATTCATCCGTTCATCGAATTCAGGTTGTTAATAAGTATCATCCATAGAAGCCTGCAATAGTACAAGGTTTATCAGCAAATGATTTATCCATTTATATATTATGGACTGACGAAACACGATTTACAAATTGCGGGGTTTTCAACAGGCATAATACCCATCACTGGGCTACAGAAAATCCAAATCTCGACACACAAAGAAGGTTCCAAACAAAATTTGGATTTATTGTTTGGTGCGGTATAATAGGAATCTCTAGGATGAGATTTACATTTAAATCTGAAGTTATTGAAATTCTTACTTTTAGGAAATCATTTAATTGGACCAATAATTTTTACAAGAACAAATAATGTCTGTGAGTTCAGCTGTGGGGAACTTGGATAACATTTGGTTTATGCATGATGATTGTCCAGCTCTTAATGCCGCCGTCGTAAAGAATTGTTTGGAAGAAATCTTTCAGCTGGCTGGCTGGCCGATCCCCTGAGATAAATACCCTTGACTTCTTTTTTTTGGAAAGGAAATTAACAATGCTATTTAATGCAATGAAAATATAATATGGCGTCTATAAGAAAGCACAAAGTTATAGTGGTTTTCTCAAAAACGGAAAGAGATAATTTTTTCATTTCTTATAATAAAAACCTTAAAAACGTGCCTATAGAATATCTAAACTAAAATACCGAATGTTCTCAAATAATGAAGACAGGGGGGATTGTCAAAAACATACCATTTTGGTTTTTCGCGATTTATTCAAAAACCAAAAAGAATTGACAAAATGTAATAGCAGTTCTGAATTGGTAATAGGATCCTGAGAAACATTGCCCATTTAACCGATTTGTAGCTCTTATAATAACCGAGATAGTAAGATATGCAGCACCAACTTGGGCACACTGTAGATTGACAATCATAAATTCGTCTAATTATATATAGAACCAATATTTGAGGATTTAATTTTGAAATTTCACGCTTTACTTATTATTTTATTAATATAAATTGTATTTCACAATTATAGAATAATATATTTTTCTTATATACAATTTTTCGATAGCAATTTGAAAAAGATGCTCTCGACGAGATAAGATATATAATAATATATTTAATAAATTTTACCTGGCGGAAATTCAGCATAAGCTCTTTTGTAATTTCAACCAAGGCACTGTTTAGTTACAATAACTGAGTTAAATATATGAATAGTTGGTGTGATTTTATTATACAATTAAGCTGCACAATAAGAATAAGCTTTCGTATAGTATGAATTTCTATACTGAGGAATGTTTAAAGTATGCCCGACGGAACGAATATGTTCATGATAATTTGTGACTGAGGTAAACAGGAATTTTTTTGCAAAGAACAGAATGTTCCAAGCTAATTAAATGTAATCGTTGTTAAATATTAAAACAATTAATTCGCTTTGTGTGCGAGGAGATCCTTTCTCAACGGGGAATACCTACCTACCTAAAGCATAACGAGCACACGAGTGTTGTACCTTCTGTAACCTGTAAAACAAAGTTCCAGATATACAGGGACCATACACGCTATCTTCACATTTAATTCTACTGAGGATTAACTCGCGTTCCAGATTTTTTTGTGTTCTTGATTAGCGGTGTATGTTTGATATTTCAATCCACAAGCTTCTATGCTATGAAAAAAAATTATTTGTTATTTTTGTACTTTCTATTTAAGGTTTCCAGTCATTAATTTAGTATTTTGATAGTACTTATTCAATGAACCAATGAGCGAGAAGAAAGTATACAAATCGATTGTATTTTTTTGTGTTTGTTCTTGTCTGGATATTCATGATGTTTTCATCAAAATTTAATTTTCTTAGAGATTTTGATTATACCTACATAAGTTTAGTATGTAATAAAATAATATTGCCTTACCCCGTATATAAGGTAGATGCGAGGAAAATTCTAATAATATCCAGAGATACTAATCTCTTCTTGAAAAGAAATGCTTATTCCGCCCTTGCTCCACTGCATCACAATAAATACGAGAGATGCCTTCTCTCAGACAGACTCAACTTCCGGCCGAGTCAAGAAGAAAGATAAATTCCCATCTATTTAATGGCGCTCCGGCAGGATAGCATCCCACTGAGACGAAGTTGTGTGGAGATTGCGAATTATGAAATTTGTTCTGAGAAATGCACTCAATTTTCTATATTAATGTTGCAAAAATGCGATGTTAGAATAGATTTACCTACCGCTTATGTTCACAACTACTGGCAAAGGATGATAAGACTTGTCATTACTTTTCTATGATAACAAACACAAAGAGATTGTTAGTAAGTATTGCAGTACAAAATGCAAAACAATAAATGTTTTGAATTTGTTTATGACGTATGTCTTTTATAAAGAGCGTTAGTTTGTTTGTAAATAAGTTTGCAAAATCTTTATATGAATTACACATAGGGTCATATATCTCTTGGCTTTATACCATTTCATAAGAAATCATAGTGTGTCCCAACGCAGTGATAAACTGGTTTCTTGGTAATAATTTGAGCAGTCAAATATATTCAGAATAAAGACAAAGCAATCAGAAAAATCACAAAATTATTTGTAAACATTATCTAAATTTTATGGTTTCTTTGAAATATGAAAATTTTGTTTATACCTAAATTTTTAAATTTAGCGCCTGAAATCAATATCTTGCAGATAAGGGAATAGCGTTTCTTAGGGTTTCGTACATCCGATGATAAATCGAACTCGTAAGAAAATTATTTTGTCTTCCTTTCTGTCTGCCTACCTGTGACTGCATCACAGTGATATAGTGAAAATTAATGAATTCTGATACGGAAAATTGATTTTGAGGGACAAATTAAAAGAAAAATCCATCAAAACACACATGTGACATACCTACTTATGTGCTAGTTGATAAGGGCTCACTATTCAGACGAAAATTGATATTCACATCTTATCTCCAGAAATACTAAGTCTGAAATTTAAAACAAATAGAATAGAGGGCTTCAGTTTTTCATTTCCAAGGGTAGGTGAGAAATGTTCTCAGAAAATTTTTATTCACTTCTTTTTCTTAAATAACACCCTATTTCTTTCTCATTTTGTTTTTAAGACACCAAGCTTTGCAAAATAACGTAGATGCTTACAATTAATAAATAAAAAAGCATTTATTAGATGAAGAATCTAATTTGTTGGCTTTAAGAAATACCAAAGTTACAGGTTGTAATTTAAAAACAAAGAAGACATCGTTGAACTCTTCTTGGAAAATAAAAATGGAAGAGTACCAACGACATCCTTGAACCTTTGATGCCTAGTTCTTCAGGAACTTCAAATTTTTCTAAATTCTTTAAGTTTTATTTAAAACTATATCCCATTGTAATCATTTTGCCTACAACATTCAGGTAAAGTGAGAAAATAGTTGAATGATGACAGAATATTATAACTCTCATGATTAATCTAGTTAGAAACACTTATTTTGTCTAGCATCGAAGTATCCTTGAATTTTACTCTGGTTATAAGCTACTGCTATAAACAGTTTCATCAAAAACCCTGAAGTATTTTTCATAGTACTTGCGCGAACATCAAGAGAATTCTCAAGAAATTTATTATCAGAAGTAAGTATATGTAGGTACTGAATAATCTTAAGAATTCATATTTAAAATACAGGAGGGAGCAAATGTCTGAAAACGATGTGATACGACTATTCGTTAGAGACTTGTTTAGTACCTATATGCGTGATCAGAAGGAACATCTTTGTCATCGATGCATTTATTTCACTAACAAATAATAAATTCATCTAATTCTAATGCAACAAAGAAGTTGAATATTTGAGAAATTGGTAGATATGTTATAAAAATAAAATATAAAAGTTTTATTGAGATACATCCACTGGCTTATGTGTGTTTCTGACTAATTGATAATAGTTTAATAGGTTGTACCTACTATGAGGTTAGTAAACTGAATTTGGTAAATATCTAGTCCTGTCTCTTTTCGACTATTTTTTTGAAGATATTTGTAACTAAGCATTATAGAAAAACATTTAAAAGAGAAAATTACCTCTTAAACTAACGTAATTACGGGACCTGGAGCGAACAGGGTTGCTTGGTGGGCAAACCTCTACGAAGGCGACAGATCGATGATAATACATGTACTAATATTTATTTGACAGTCTTTCCACATCTCAAAAATTTCTATAAATTACTTACGTATACATTTTTCAGGGTAAAGGAAACCATAAAGCAAATAAAACACTTACCTACCTCTAACAACGCATCATAAAAAAACGCTGCGTCAGACATCCTGCGGAATGTTCTTTCACCTGATCGAATCGTGGTACAATTTTCCTGACCCCCATCCAACACCTACGTTTGTTATGGTAGCGACTATGGAAAGGGTATGTATCGACGAAGTTGGCAGAATGCTTCAGAGTCAATTGGGTTTAATTTTGTTCTCCAAGAAATCAATTGTTATTAATTTTCTTTTTGGAATGTGTTTCTAGAAAGCTTTTCTAATACAATCTGTTTTGACAATCGAGAAGAGGCAGAACTAGACAATAATCCTGAATTCTTATTTTAATTTGGTGTTATCAATAAATGAGACAAAATCGTTCTTTGTCTAGTTATTATTGATGTGAATTTTGCATGTACCTATGCATTTATCTATTTTATTATTGAAAGAACGGGAAAATCGACATCGAAACATTTACTTAATGTTAGAGTGCCTTCATTAGTTTGTCTTTATAATTGTAAGCTGCGTGACGTTCAGAGTCTTGTCATAAAAATTTTTTAGTTATCAAACTTAAGAGCAAGAGGTTACATTTAAGATCAAATTCTAGGCGTTTATCTGCTGTTCCAATTACTGTCAAGACAATTATCTGAAAGCCATTCGCATAGATTGCGATTTACAAGCTATCCGGATTCACTGTTGGAATTAAGCCATAAGCAAGGGGTTCCTGAAGCTTCGAAGGAACAAAGCACTTCAGAAAAAAGAAGTAGATGTAAGCCGCGATAGTTAATAGGGGGTGAATCTTTTTAATAAAAACATTATTCTTAGCTTGAGTGGTGTCGGCTTACGATACAAAAAATGAAAGACCCATTATAAAACAGGGTAAGATTTCCTTATATACATCTGTAGGGGATATATCCTGAAATTTTATAGACAACGTTAATCTTGCGCCGGATGATAAGTTCTCTATATTTGTAGACCTCATTGCTGTGTCTTTTGCTAAATCATTTCCAGAAAAAAAACATATCGGAAGCGGAATGGCCTTAGAAATATGACCATTTGGTTGGGTGATGAGTTTCGACAAATGCGGGACACTCTAGGTTTATTAAATGAAATTTACTATCAGTGTCCATCAGAGGAACTGAAAAACCTTATTAAAACTCACAAATACAAATATAAAATGACTATAACAGCAGCAAGGAGATCTTCTAACCATAATCCTCTAATAAAGTTGACTCCTTGTAACAAATAATAAATCAATATCGAGGCATCTCAAAATAGGTCACAAACTCACTTATTACACCTGATCAATTTAATGTTTTTTTTGTAGGTACATGTAGCTTTGAGTTTGCAAGCTCAAATAGAGCCATCTGTGACTGATTCCAAGGAAAATATTCCCATGTTTCATCAAGCTGAATTCTCCATGAGAAATGTGACATTCATAGAAATTAGGAATATAATAAACCAACTTAAAAATAAAAAAAGAGATCCACTGGGACTTATTGTGGAGCTTATAAAAAATATTAACGACCTCATTATTTCGCCATTAACCAAGTTTATAAACCAGTGTCTTGGTCGTAACATGTTCCCAAGGATTCTAAAAAGCGTTGTAGTGATTCCTATACTTATTTGAAATTGGGGATCCCAATAATATCTCAAATTATAGAACCATATCTATCCGGTCTATTTTCGCGAAAATGTTTGAAAAATGTATTTTTACTGGGGTGTCTCAACAATTTCCTGTCATGGTGAAGAGCTTACTGAGGTTTTGGAGTACTGTGGTGAGGCGTTGTCGAGGGCCAAGCGATGGTTTACGGATAATAAGCTAATTCTCAATGCTTCAAAAACGCAGCCTATTGTATTCACAACTCGTACGGCTCCGGGTACAGATGGAAGTCACCATATTAATTTTTGGGGGGTTCATCTGGACTCGGGACTGCGCTGGGATGTCCATGCGGATGAATGTTTTGAGGGAAGCTGAAGTCGAATGTGTTCCTGCTGCGTAGTTTGGCTAAATGTGTTTCTCCGACAATGCTATGACATGCATAATTCTCCCTATGTCATTCTCAAAATGCTTATGCAATTATTGCCTGGGGTCACAGTGCAGGGGCAGCGAGGGTATTTCGGACGCAACGAAAGGGAATCTGCATATTGTCTGGCTTGTCCTATAGAGCCGACTGTAGACAGGCTTTTATTAACCTAGGGATTATGACCCTTCCATCACTTTTCATATGTGAAAATCTGTACCGATCACACGAAGACACATAATTATAATACTCGAAATAGGCGAAATTTGATTCCTAATTATCAACGACTGGAACGATGCAGGAATGGCCCTGGATGTTCGTCTATTCATTTTTTTAATAAACTAAACACGAACTTTATGTATTTAGGTACCTTCAAACGAATTTAAAACAAAATTGAAGAGTTTTCTCATTAGCAAGGCATTTTACAGTGTTAAGAATTATTTAGAT
This sequence comes from Crioceris asparagi, assembly GCA_958507055.1. NCBI lineage: Eukaryota > Metazoa > Arthropoda > Insecta > Coleoptera > Chrysomelidae > Crioceris > Crioceris asparagi. Next base: position 23,086,566 of record OY293829.1, read on the forward strand.
TTTTCATTTTTAAATAGTTTTTATTACTTTTGGTTCGTGTATCAATGGACTCCGCAGCGATTTCTCAGGCCCCATACGACCTAGAGACTTGAAATTTCGAATTCGTACTTAGACCGCAGACATCTCGCCGCCTGTTAAGCTCCAAGTGGGATCCAATATTGATTAATTATTAATTATATTATCTTATTCAAGCAAGATTACTTCGACATGGAACGACACTGGGATCCGTCACTGGAATTACGTACGAGCATGGAGCATATTAGTGGCTTGTCTATGGAGCGTATATATACATATCTGGCAGATCGTAGTATATATTACTCTATGGTTATGTTGCGCTTTTCAATATCAGCTGTCACAATTGTCAGACGTTGATATAATACTAATTTCAAATTTAATTTTTTGTTGTGGTAGACAAACAGTAATTTGTTATGGAGTTGCTGTTTCTGGCAAATAGATATACATAAGTATAGTTCAAATCAAGGAAAGGATAGATAGCAATAGTAATCATCAACACGGTTCAAATCTTAAATGCCTAATAAAAACTATTTTTAATTTTTTTTCAAAAATTTCACTTGTTTTATTATCTTATTTATCTGTGTTCTAAATATTTTACTTTATGACTATTTTGAGACAGTGTATTATAATTTGTAATTGTAATGCAAATAATTTAATGTATTGTCTACCTTTTTATCATAACTTGTGTGAATACGTTGATGTATAACATATGCTATAAACTGTTTGTATTTGAGAATTTCGTAAACCAAAATTATTTTGAAGATTTTGTTCAATTTGAAACAACGAAAAAGAGTTGTTTTAGTTGTTTTAGAATGGAATTATGAAAAAACAAAACTATTGGAAAAAACAATTTTACAACCAAATCAGTTGGCATAATAAGCCAATTGCGTTTTACATATGACATTTTCAAGTCATTTCTTGTTCTCAAAATCCTTTTTAAATTGATAGATCTATCCAAGTGTGGACCGCACTCTCGCTGTTCAGGACCATATCCTGTAGATAGTTATTTTTAATTATGTATATATGTTACAGTCAATATATGAAATTGGGAATTACATATACTGTCTATATATTGCCTGAACTGCTCCGCCATATATGGAATAAGGCACGAATTATAAACTGACTAGGCATTATATAAACCGCGCGTAAAAAGTTAGTCAGTTTATTTTCTTCATTATTTTTAAACACCAGGAGATTTTATAGTTGTAGTTATTATAATTAAACGTTGATTAACAATGGAAGAAGACAAAATTGAAAGGTAAGTACATTATCTAATTAATTATAAGTGATTTATTTTAACACATGCATATGGAAATTCGTATTATTTAGTGTATTCTTTCAAACAACACCTATACAGGATTGTTTTATTATATTTAAATATTAAAATATATCAATGATTATGATTTTTCAGGTTTTATGAAGAATTTTATAAAGGGAAAAGTAATCTTGGTAAAAATGGTCGTAGTTTAAGTCTTGAAAAATACAATAACCTAATAGAAGAAGTAAAACTTTCATAAAATGTTACTTGTCCTTGTTCAATAAATCTTATGTTGTTCCGACAACATACTAACTCTTCGAACGGCAGCCAAATTGGAGTCAATTGGGCATGGGCAAGGTTTTCGAGGATACCATTGTAAGCAACAAATGTGCATCAAATAAATGCTTTTGTAAAAAAATAAAGTTTTATGCACTTCAAAATGCCAAAGTAGCCTAAGTTGCCATAAAAAAATATTTTTTGTGTCTTTAATGTTTTTATGTACTTAATGTTTTTAATGTTTTCTTTTTTTAATGTTTTTGATGCTTTTAATGTTTTTTTAATAAAAAGAGTCTTTAATGAACATCGAAGTAATTATTTTATTTGCCATAGATTAATAATATGTGGGTATAGTATAAAATCCTTTTACGGTCCTGTTTGCAAATAGATGTAACTATTGAATTGTTTCACAAAGTGCCTAAAAATAACTACGCAGTATAATACGGCTGACGCTGTTTATATAATGACTAGTCGATTTATGAAATAAATATTTTTTATATAAACGGTCTAATATGGACAGTCTGTATATATACGGCGTCTTTTCACAAATTGACTGTAACATATACATTATAACTGCATAGTTACAAAAATTGTCACTAAATACCTAATGGATTCATCTCATCGTGTTAAAATTTTCGTAAGCCTAAATAATTCGTTAATTGTACTGTGCAATAAAAATAATTATATTTATTTATTTCACTAAGAAACTGTTTTCCATGTCTTCACTAATTGATTTAATCTGCTAATGTTACGTAAACACTAGCCGTCGTCAACCTTGCGCTACAATAATAACAAGAAACTTGCACTTATCGCGTTAATTCAATGCAAGTACTAATTAATTCTTCAGGTCTAAAGTAAAATGACGGCACAATAATAACCTCCACTTCTTTTTCGATTGCAGCAGGTGGATGTGAAAGCAAAAGCGTAAGCGAGTAGAAGGAATATATTGTGCAAGGTACGTTAATATTTCTGCTGGCCATGATGATTATGTGTATAGATCGCGAAACGAACGTTGTCGGTATAATATAGCACTAGGTACCTACTCATACTCTCAATACTGTCTCACTATCCACTCCTGGAATCGTTAATTCCTTTGAAATGCAGCTTTCTACATTATCAAGTGGTTTCTGTGTAATATGAACTCAACAATTATGTCATGTGAGATTCAAATCATCAGATATTTTGTATTTTGTGTGTTTGTAGTGATTGGTGTTGCTTGTCAGGAACAAATCAAAATCAACATCGATCTTGGTTGGTAATAGCTAATATTTATTTCATCATCTCATTACAATAATTATTAACAGTTGTGAATACCAGAGAATATCTATTAATATATTATGCCAATAAAGAATATAATATGTAGCAGTTAATGAATACCGCAAGATAGAGTAGCATTTATATCTCAATTTTAAGGTCATAAGTTATATCTAAGCCTTATAAAAAAAATTAATGAATATTTAAATAATTGAAAGTCAATCATTTATTCAAGACTTACTTCAATATATTTCAAAATAACTTCGACACAAGTTTTGCTAATTAAGATCCGAATCGACCATCTTCAAATTGACAATTCAGTAACAGCGGTCAGGAATAGGAGTTGCCAGGATAATTTTACGTCGAGAACACAAGATCACCGTAGTTTAGTCAACATATTAAATATCGTATTGCAAAAGTTTACCATTAATACTTTCTTCTTTTATATAATAGTTCGCGTTTATGACACAATTTAAGAAATAACAAAAATTTTATCTACAAATACTTCCAATAATTGATTAAATAATTTAACGAAATGATAATTAACATTCAGTGAAAGTCCTTTCAGTGTGCTATGATCAATAGATTTAATGTGTAATTCTATTTATATACGAATAATAAATCGTGACTGTCTAACATTATCGATAAAAACACTTAAGATACTGAGGTGATATTAGCTGCCTATTAATATTATGATATTATAGGTAGGTACATATAAGTCATCGACTAATTAAGGCATGTATTATTAAACCATTCATTATTAATCACAACATTCATTTTTATTGCTTCCTTGCTTCCATTTTTTTTTCTAAAGGGCATCAAAGGAAATTCAGTCCTCAACTTCAGTTTTTGCGAATTTGTTAAAATTCTTCACAACTTCATCGCTTCATTGAGATTTCATTCATGAATCCTTATAATCGCTTACTAAAAATAAAAAAAAACAGCACAAGTCAAAGCATCAACACAAACACTAACAATTGAGTTTTGAAACCGGACAAGAATTTCGCCAACGAGTTTGGTAATTTTACGGGTAAAATATAACCCTAATATTCACGGTTATCAGAAAGTGAGAGTAATTTATACTTCAACTAATCCAATTTACAAATACGTACGTACGCAATAATATTCCGCATTTCTGGTTGAAATTCAGCAATCTGCTTTTTTTGATTGTTGACCATTTTGAAAGGGAATAGCCCCATCTGACCATAAAATACGGGATAATCATTCGGCTCAATTTCCAACTGAACCAATATTCATATAGAAAAATTATATTTGATAGGATAATCTACGTCCTTCTATTCAAAATAGTAGTTAGTGTAGTCCATGGCGTTTATCATATTTTTCAAATTAAATTCACTTTACCTGCTGATTGCTACCGGATTAGTGTTTGTTAAGTTTTGATTCTTCCGCAGAACAAAGCCTCCGTAATCCAGTAGTGTAGTTTCTACTTTGCAATAAATCAATTCCTAATTGCAAACCATGTTACTAAAGTTAAAATTGATTCAATGTTCATTTACCTATGTGAGTTTTATGTCGTGATTCTCGGTATAGCGATGATTGTCCTTGATACATTTATTAGAAGTTAATACAAGTCTTTAGTTTTCTGTAGCAAGAGTGAAATCAAATTATTAAAGGAACTACGTACGTTCTATTGACTTGTTGCTATTAGCTTCATTTTTTGACCGACCTCCCAAATGGGGGAGGTATACTTACAATTCGAGTGTGTGCTTTCTCTTGTTCGTACGCGCTTCGTATTGTAAATGTACTCTGACTTTGATGTTTTTTTTTACTAGAAGAAAAGAAAAACGAGAAATGGTCCCATAACTAAGAAATTTAAAATCCAGCATCTTCTCCCCAACAAACTTTCCCCAAAAGGAGCGAAAGGGATAAATACTTTTTCGAGACACCAAAATTTGAGAAAGAAAACTTAAAGAAAGGCTATAATGAGCAGCATTTAAAAAAGTACGGTTCTTGTGTTACAGCATTGGTAAAGTCTGAAATATGTGTGTTTCAGCTAAGTGTAGAAAGAAAGAAAGAGCGAAAGGGATAAATACTTTTTCGAGACACCAAAATTTGAGAAAGAAAACTTAAAGAAAGGCTATAATGAGCAGCATTTAAAAAAAGTACGGTTCTTGTGTTACAGCATTGGTACAGTCTGAAATATGTGTGTTTCAGCTAAGTGTAGGGAGCATTTTTTTCGAAAATAAAAAAATGGAGATAGTCAACTTGAAGAAGAGACCATATCCAACAGAATTTGGTGCACTGAAAATAAGAAAATAATATTAATTGTACTGGTGCTGATACTTTTGAAGTTGTTGCCAAAAGTCTTCCAACTAGATACTAGCTGCACATCTCCAAAAGAATCAGCGTCAGTAGAATATTTTCTTTTGTCGGTCCTAGCTTTTGTAAAAATGTTCTATTTAAATTATATAAAACATTGAATTATAAACCTTTATTATGAATCAATATATGAAAATTCCTAATATGTAAATAAGTTTTAAAGCACAAAAATAAAAACACCATGAAACGTAGAAATGTTATTAAATGTATAACTGCAAACGTATAATTCGAAAGAAAGTATCTTGAACTAATTTTTTAAAATATATTTAATAAAACCAAGTAACCTATAGATTTATATGAAGTTTTCCCATTTATTTGTTGTCAATATTCCATCTAAACTAATGAATAAAATTGAAGGTCTGTTTGTAATATCAAAATAACAAGTTTTAACTAATTTCCTATAGAATTTTTGTAATTTTTGTCTCTCAGTCTGTTTGTTCCGACTAATCTCCGTAACGGCTGAAACGATTCTGACGGGATTTTCAAAGGTAGATAATGTCATAAACAATAAATAAGGATAATTTTATTTTAGAAAAAAGCTATAAAATAAATAAAAACGAAGAGTATGTTTGTATTTTCTTAATGACATGTTTTAACTAATTTCATATAATATGTGTCACTAATATCAAAAAACATTTTCTTAAATTTCTGTCTGTCTGTTTGTTCCGGTGAAACACAGTAACGGCTAAACCGATTCCGACAGCATTTTCACTGGCAGGTAGTGTGGACGAAGCCGCGTGTACCTTATAGCTAGTATCTTATAATTTCTGTGGTCTCCATATTTTCACTATCAATCTTGCGCACTATCTGAATAGTATCCTAGATACGTTGAAATGTAAAATGATTCTCATTACTTTTGAATGATATTGTTTCTTAGGAAAGAATGAGTTGAAGGAGCCATGGAAATCCCTTCTTAATGCTGTAACCGAGAAATCGGTCAAGGCAGCCGGAAATCTAGTAGAAACCAAAGAAGATATTGAAAACGCACAAAAGTTGGTCTGCCCTGGCAAAAAGGTGCAGCCACCATTCTTCTCTTTGCCCTGTTTAACAACAGAAAACTGTGCTATTTTTAGAGATGATCAACTGATTTGCTGCAAAAATCGCTGTGTAAAAGGTATTGAACCACCCAAACCTGCTAAGAAAGAAACCAAACACCCTGGTAATATAAGCTATATCTTGCTCATTTTAACCTCTATTACAATCTTTTATGGTTTTTAGCGACATTCTTCGGTATTGTTCAACAAACTTGCCCTAATGAAACAATTCCAGAGCTGAGAGAAATCGAAGAATGCACCACCGATGCAGATTGCGATCCACGAATTTGTTGTCTGGAAACACTCATGAATGGCACCACAGTTGGTTTTTGTAGAACACCACAGCCAATCTGGGAGTCGATACCAATACCCAAAGATGTTGTAGATCGTAAGTATATTATTATTTACAATTAGAACCAGAAGATTATCTCGAGAAGTTTATAAAATTGTCAAAATTAACCAATGTAGTGTTATTTAATAAAACCAAATAGGAAAGGTATCTTTGACTATATGCTCTGACGACAAATCACTTCTAAGAAATATCACAACCAATTACAGAATTCAAGGGCAAGGGTACCTCCTTAATTTATGTAAAAAACAGTGAATCTCAGTATGACACCCAGAACTACGGTTACCATACTCGCCATAAAAATGACTTGGTATTATATCCAGAGAAGCTACTGGATACCATGGCCTAACCTTCTATAATCATCTGCCATTCTCAATGAGACAACTGCCTATCAAGCAATTTAAAACAACAATAAAAGAATTTCTAATAAAAATGCGTTTTACTCAACCGAGGAATTTCTAGAATATAAGTTTGTTTCTTGGTAATACACCCATTCTGTACAAATAGTGACAAATTTGACTTGTGTAAATGTTCAATTGTATATATCTATATATCTATCTATCTAATTATATAAGCCCTTAAAAGGCTATTCCTGTGTTATGTTTATTGATAAACCCTTGAAGTTCAAGTGCAATAAAAATGTTTCTGATATGACGGTACAATTCATTAAAAAAGCGGTCAAGTGCTCCCATAGAAATGCTTCTTTATTTTGTATTCCTATTGTGCACTATGAGTGGAGCCCATTATTCTTTTAAAATCTTGGGCTTAGTAGTATCTCCCATATTTTCGAAACTAAGGTTAAGTTCCATAAATTAAAAAAAACACATTGTTTATCTATGCTGTAGAACCATACGCGATCATATTATTTTGTATAAGTTTGGGTGGCCGGGCTGGTTCTCACAGCGGTAAGAATTCACAAGCTAATTCGCGCCAAACCTAGATAGTGGGAACATGATACTCCGTTTGCAAGTTCGTCTCCAACAATTGTGTTTAACGAGCCCGAATTTAGAAGTAAATGAACTTTTCACAGATTGCAGTAGTTTGACTCAAAACTCAAATTTATACTCAAACGAATAAATGTTCATTTTGAATTGAGCTCTTCTCTATTGATAATAATGTGGTATTATTATTTTGTACCCGCCTGTTTTCTGTTATAAATGAAGTAGAAGAACTGACCTTGGGGTTAAAAGTTACAAATTGAGTAGGATAAATATTAACATGTTGATACTTGCCCCGTTTTTGTTCAATTACCTACAATATATTTGTCTCATATTTTTTATTTATCTACAAATCGTCTTTTATCGCAACGGGGATATACAAAATGAAAAGTACAATGGGATCTACATTGTATGAAGTGTTTTACCTCTCCCCAACACAATTTGGACTTTTTTATTCACTAGTTTCATAAAACAGCTTTGAGAGATGGGCAGACAAAAAAGAAGGCATCAATGTGATTGTATATGGGTTCAATACTACTGGAAGTATACCCTCTTATCTTTAGGGAAAAACTAAAAAATATAATCATTTTCTTCAAGTCTATTACGTGATATATAACACGTTAGTTATTAATGAAAATATAGGAAAATCTACGTACTACCCCTCTTATGTCCGAAACTACTTAGCGGAAAAGTTTTAAGGTATTACAAAATACAGCTATTCACTCGAAAATTACAGAAGAGCTTTGGCGACAATTCAATGTACAGAACCCTCTCCATACGAGACTGATTCGCACTTGACCAATTATTCTAATTTCAGCTATTCGTAACATTGTCAGCTATATGCAATGTAGTGCCCCACCACCGGCACCACTGGATCTCTTTCCAAAACCCTGTGATAATCCGTTGGATTGTTTTCCAAATCTTTGTTGTCAAGAAGGTGGAAAAAAATATTGCCGGCCACCTGTCAGATCCTTGCTTACTTTCATAGCAGACGTTGGTCAGGTATATCGAAAATTTCATCAAATTACCATAAATAGTAAAGATTACTTCTTTTTTAGCGAATAATACCCACGGACGTAGCCAGGGATTTCATCAAAAGGATATCCTAATAAATTGATTCAATTGTTTTATATGATGCCAAAGTGGTTGTACTTAAAATTAGCATATTTATATTGAAGCTCAGATTGGAATAAAAATTTGATAACCGACATATTTTTTTCTTTTTTCCAGGCTTTATTTTTCTCATCATTAGCTGCGTAACTTTTTCGGTTGTCAAGTATGATTAATAATGTTTTAAGTCAAAATAACCTTAGATGTTATCGTATTACGAAAAAGAAAGAATTTTGAATATAATTACTCTAATAAGGTCGAGTGAGCCGATCTGGAATTTGCGGCATTTACAAAGGGAACGCTCAAGGCTTGAATAAAGAAAAGAACAAGGCTCTAATATAATTTCCGAAGAAAAACGTTCCTCCTTTCAAGTGACTTAAAGAAATTATGCAGTATTTTCATATTTGTGATATTTTCAAAGCATAATATAATCAATTTGATATTCAATTGTTAGTCTCTTAAAGCTGAATAGAGCCTAAGAAAGCGTTAAAGATAAAAATATATTATTAAAATAAAACAAAAGGTAAGTTAAATTTATTGTAAATCATAGAAAAAAACAGCTGATTGGAGAAATTTGTTTACAAAGTGTAGTCGCAACTACAGAAATGTAAAATTATTCTATAATAATAGGAATACCTACATGTGTGATATGAAAATTAGTAGATCAATAGTGTCTGCTTGTGGATTAGTACAGCATGTAGGTAGTTAGTTAATTATATAGGATATTTCCAATTTACTAGTTCTCACTTAAAAACGGATACTATTTTATAGACAAAATTTTTGCATTCCAATAGATGCGTTGCACATCACCTATGATTTGATATCATGTTCCTATTCGCTTACGCATACATCTTGAAATTGAAATAAATACCTACTTACGAATAACAAAATACATGATTCCACTTGACCTAATTGAGTGATCATTTGATTTACATTATAAAAATTAAGAAAATGGGTCATAGTACGAGAAGGATAATCGAATACAAACATGTAAGGATCAAAAAAACAGAAGACTAATCAATGTTTTACAATAGAGGTACTTACATAATAATTAAGATCGTTATTAGCTATCTACAGGCTTCAACTCTATGGTCTGAAGAAGTACGTAGGTACGTAACTAAACCCATATAACCGAGCTAATAACACAATCGTAAAGACTTGGAATAGAATATGTAAATAATTCAAAGTGAATAGATATCTCTAACGCATTTGGCTATCCTATGCATTCAACGGAAATTTAAACCGGATCACAAAGCTCACTATATACATTGCCATTGACAAAGAACAAAAATAAACTGTAGATCACGATTCTGTACAAATGTGGCAATATTGTGAATTTTACAGGTGCTCTGTTGTTAAGGCTATAATCGACGTACGAGCCAGAAGACCGCGGACTAAATTTTAACAGTTTGGCTCGTCATCGTTGGTGCTGATCGACGGGCGAGCCTACAGTCTAGTCAGGAACGTCGGTGTAAAGAATTCATTCTAAAATAATTTATTCCCGATAATAATATCGAAAATCCATCTCGAAGATATTAATTGAAAGTTACTCTTATATTTGCCGCTGTTGTAGAGAATCTGAACGATTCGGGTCGCTTTCGACGATCGCCTCATTGTATCGTGTCTGGCTCGCCTACAAAATATCAAACAGACGTGAAGAGCCTGGGGCCCTATTGTCGAGTTCACTCGACCAATATCGCGTGCGATATATATCGATTTTCGACCGAAAACGTTCACTTCGCGTGCGATATATATCGATTTTCGACCAAAAACTCAAATTTTCGGTCGCACGCGATATTGGTCGAGTGAACTCAAGAATAGGGCCCCTGATCGACGGGCGAGCCTCACCGGTGAGCCATAAAACCGCGAACTCGCGGACTTACTCATTCGTCGATCAGAGCCTCACCCAAATCAGCTGCGGTGCTAAAATATTTAAGGCACATGGGTAGGTTTGTTCTGAAGAATGTTTACCTCCTATGATAAAGAATTTTGACATGTTTCTTTCTGAAACCATTTATATCTATAGGCTTGAATATTTACAAGTATTTCAGATTAAACATATTATATATTCGAATAGAAGTTTCTTTCGCAAATCAAACTTATCATCGTACTTTGGCTGACCAACTGATGGTGATTATAACTAATTGATTGATCCTAGAACGTATCTAAGTTCCATTGTAAATGTGTACTTCGCTTTCACTGCTATTATCTTTGTGCTGATGACTGAGCTTACATAGAGAGAAAGAGAACAAGAGGTTTTTAAAGGAATGGTACTTTATTATCCTGTATAATTCCTCCATTTTGACTAACCCCGGGCAGTTATCAAAGAGAATAATCCTCTGATGTGGAAAGAGCTTATTTGGTTGAAGTCGTAAGGAGCTCTATATTTACCGAGTCGAGTGTTTTGACCATTTAATCCAGAAATCTCTCACAATAAAGTGCTTGTCAGTAACAAGATTAAATTGTAGTTTCATATTAGGTATGAGGTGTGTCGAAGATAAGGATGGAATTACATTAGGATATTAAAAATGTTGATAGATACCAATTGAGCGTTCAGAAAAGTATAATGAATTGATTTCTGTTTTTTTGTTTTTATTCTGTTTTATTACTAAATGGCATTTACAACTTTATCATAAATCGATCAACAATGTACTTATCATACAATAGATATGCTTTTGTGTTCTTTAGCAGCAAGCATACAAGATGTGTTAGTAGTAGATTCATCTTCGAAAAAGTGCTACTAAATAAAGGTTGTGCTTTTATTTTGGTCCACATATAAAAAAACTTGATGATGGTATCTAGAAAATGTAACCTCGCATGATAATGTTTAAATATCATTTTTTAGACATGAAAATGACATTGAGAAAAACTGTCCAGCTTACAACTCTTTAGCGAACAACAAAAAATATAGAAGAGAAAAATCTATAAATTTGTTTATCTTTCAAATGCTGGCAGTCAGCAAAGCTAATAAATGATCCTAAGCACAATGTAAAAGATCACTGATCTGATCAACTCACATTCGTACCAGTAAACATTTTTGAGATCGTGTTACCTACTGTCCCATCCTTATCTATCTTTGACACACAGTATTTAAAATTCCAGACTGAAGTGATCTCCTCTCAAAGGAGTCTTTCTATAATATCTCTAGAATCACTCGTGACTCGACATTATAATCGTGAATATATATTTTAAAATTAATTTATTGCTACAGAGACAATCCTTCTCTACGGAATACGAAACTGAAAGATTATAAAAATAAAAATAAGAATTCGTAGGCATACACTCATTTGTTAGAAATTGCCATAAAATACATAAGTAATATAACTCTTGGACGTTTTCTCTTTTTCTCGATGACGAAACAAACCGTCAAAATTTAGTCCGCGGTCTTTTGGCTCGTACGTCGATCAGGGCCTTAAGAAACATTAAGTTCCATTAGAAGAATGCGCATGTACGTTCAACTAATTGTAGTAACTGGAGGACGCCTATGACTAGCTATATGTATAATGTAAAATTGCTTGTCGTCCTCTTATTTTTCCATCCAAGATTTTCCTATCGATATAAACCGGTGAGGTTTTCATTTATCTTAAATCATTTTGATACCGAATACGTATCACGGTATCGGGGAACATTTTTATTGCAAAAAAGTGATTAGACACCAGCACCAGCTAAAATCAGTCAACATTCACTTCATAGAAACGCTGAAATTGAAAGGATTGATTTCAGCAAATTTTACACTCTTATGAGAAAATTTACTTTTCATGTTTGTTCCATTAGAGACGTATACATTTGTGTGGTGGCCTTTCTGATAGCTAGATAGTCTTTTTACACTTAGGTATATAATCTTTCTATTCTCCTCCAATAATCTCTGTATCAAGTCTTATTATTATTTGCAATATATTCTTTGGCCACAAAAAAACGATACAGGTATAATCTTGGTTATGAAACATTCACATATCTCACGATAAAAGCTACGAGAACTGGAAAATTAAATTCTATTGGATCAAGTTAATTCAATTTTAAAGCTTTCTTATTGGTATTTTAGTAGTTTTATAGTATATTATTGTGCTTATTGTTGATACGGGTTTGAAAATTTCTGCCAGTTTGACCTACGTAAACTTTCGAGCAACCCCCAAAGTTTAATTTTTAAATTCTATTTACTCAATAAAAGGAGTAAAATTCAATTTACTTGAGTCTTTACAATTTAATAAATGTAAATATTCTGGTGGTATGTCCAACCCCTCACTGTATATATAATTAGTTTGTAATATTAAAAATTAAGATTTTTGGTAACCATCCTTATTAGTTAGGTAGGCAATTAGCTTCTTAGAATGTAGTTAATACATACTCACTTTTGAGAAAGATACAGAGAGCCGAAATAATTGACATTCTTAAACAAAATATTTGGGGAAATTTATTATCCCATGAAAAACATAAAATGTAAAAAAATGCAAGTCTCGCAACGTAGTCCTTCCAACGCAAAAAGTCGTGAGATCACATGTAAAACCAAGTCAGTTAGCTTGGTTCCTATCAATGGAAGTACCTATTCAACAACATGTTCATAAATTTGATCTAATTATTTACCCACCATCATTTATAGTTACCGAATAATTTTATTAGACATCATTTTTCTATATATAATGACTTGGCAATCGAAAGACAATAATCATTTAAAAATTAAATTAAAAGTATTTTAAATAGTTGTTTATTATTACGTGATCATGTTGACGTGATAGTTTAATATACCTACATGTATACTGTTTTAAACCCTAAGTTTATAACGTTAGTGTATATTTCATTGGTATTTGATTTTTTCTGACAGTGAGGGAGCCGTGAGATTGTCAAGTCATTATACATGTATTATAGAAATAAAGATGTCTAATAAAATTATTTGGTGACTGTAAATGATGGTTTGTAAATAATTAGATCAAATTTATGAAAATGTTGTTGAATAGGTACTTCCATTGATAGGAACTAAGCTAACCGACTTGGTTTTACATGTGATCTCACAACTTTTTGCGTTGGAAAGACGGCGTTGCGAGACTTGCATTTTTCTACATTTTATGTTTTTTATGGGATCTCATCTCTTTTTGTATGTAATTATCCTTTATTTCTTCTCATGTAATATTTCTCTTAGGTTAGCTATGGATAGGCTATGTGCATGGCTATTAATAAACGTTCTCCAATAATTCAACCAGAATGTTATTGAATTTATGATTAAACTTTCTTCAATTTTACTAAGTCAATTGATGGCAATATAATCTATATATTTACTGTTTTACTGGTAGGGCGCTATAATACTAGCAAATGCCAGTAATAACTGGAAAACCGGTACTTGAAATTTGACTAGGCACGCTTAATCATATAGTACAGTGTTAGTATATACGTTATATGTTAAATCTGTGTTCTGTGGTCAGTACTCCAATGCCAGCGTGAGGAGTCGCACGAATACTGAGCGATATTTGAACGTAATCATAATCATTTTCATTATTATGAAAACGAAACTGAAATTTAGGAATGTTTGAGTTTTTCCTTTCATTATACGTAAAATGATAACTAAATTCCAAATTTGAAATTTCTGAGTCAGTGTGTCAGTGACAGAATTACAGAAATTCGACTGGCAATAGCTCGTAAACTAAAGTTATGAATTGTATGTCATTTGGAACTAGATAGCTAGATATATTATGTCCTCTAAGTCTGTAAATTCAGATTTCTAGCTTTCTCAACAAGGAAGTTACAGGGGGGTTGAAAGTGGTCTGAATTGCTTCAAGAAAAGGATAGTACGGCCGTGCTCGACTTGGCGGGGGCACTGCCGTGTCCCCAGATAAATATTGTTTTAATTTCAATTTACTATGAATTTCGAACAAGATCAGGTTATACCTAAGTAGTAATTGGGAAAATGACGTAAAGAACATCGTTCCTGAAGGGGGCCCCCTACCGCACAATTTTTGAATATATCACCTCGTTTAACGAGCTTGAACTGTTATTTCAAAGTTATTTTAGTGTGATATCCATTAAGTGGTACTGCTTAGAGCTTTATGATAACAAGCAATAAATTCAAGTGCCCTTTTAACAGCAAAAGCTGTGTGGCATAATTTGTTGTAATATTGGCGTTGATTGAAGTATCTACCTTGTATGTTTTAGTTTTTTTCTGGAAACATATCACTTGAGATATTTAATAGATTAATTTTATCAAGAAGGGTTATCTCTATTCGATTTCTTTACAGTTGACTGAAAAATAATCAATTTGCAACCTGGCAGTCTGAAGATGGGTAATAGATAGCAGAGAATATTGTATAAGCTACAAGGGAATGCATCCACTTCACCATATCCTCGGAATCATTTGCATATATGGAAAGAGCTATTAAAGAATGTCCTTGCCACAATAAAATTAGTGGTCTTACAGCAAGCATATTGCTATATGCACTTGCACTGGAGTATCAGAGCGTGTGAAGCCTTTAGATGCAATTTTTGTAGTTAAAATAATAAATTAATAAACAAATAATAAATTCTACTGTCCGAGCAGCTCACTAGGAAGTTTTGAAAAACCAGGCTCGGGAATCTAGAAGGAAATATCTATTCAGATTTTCCAAGCGCATAGACTTGCTTGTCACGCAGTTTTTTCTTGGAATTCGGTATAATTTTCTCGTTTGAGTCTTCAAGTATAATCAAAGATGTTCATCTAATAGAAAAACTTTTGACTCTCACAATATTTGCTAGGAACTCAATCGATAGCACCAGAAGGCATTTAGACTGTAATGCTTGAAGTCTTATTTTGAACCTCATTTTTTATCTCAGTGAAATTGTTTACAAAGATTGGGCTGGAATAAGATTAGGTTCCATTCAGTTAGATTGAAGTGCTCTTGTGAGAAATTTCTTACTACAAGATTCTGTATTCTTACGTATGAACCTGATGACCACAGAAAAACTGAGAAATAATATTATTTCTTTGAATTTCAGAATCCACAGGCATTAAGTCAACAAACGGATTAGCTATATAATTTCTCTAAAGCGACAATTGGAGAGTGACTGATGCGGAACTTAATATCTCTTATAACTGGAACGATATAGTCCAACTCTTGAGTTAAAAGTGTAATTTCCAACTTGCCACGGCCATTATCATCTTAGATCTATCTTGATTGAGCTAAAGTAGTCTTTTGTATGGAGCTCATTAAGTTTACTCAACCTGGAAGGAGTTCCAGGCTACCTCTTGATTAAATGCATTTATCACAACACCTGGACATTAGTCGTGCAGAGCTCGCAACTAAAATAAATTTATGAGCTGAATTTCTATTATATATTTAGATTTATTTTATTTTTCTTTCAAAATCATTCACATAGGTATATTTACAAAAATATTTTGAAATATGCCTGATTATCATCATAATGCTAATATATTATGAAGCGTTTCTAACAAATTGAACATTAACTTACCTATAACATCGAAAAAACGTTTTGTCATAATATAGTTAAATCAGAAGGATAGAAAATATCTTTTCTTGACCGTAACTAATAGAAGACGGTATGTTAACTGTTAACTGATAGGTCACAGTGGTGGGATATATATTTATATATAGAAATACCTTAGCCTAAAATTTACTGAAGAATATAAAACACATGAGATTCTGAACATATTTTCTAGTCATCTGTCAAATAATTTATTCCTTTTGGTCCTACTAGATGGCACTCTTCAAGAAATATTGATACAATTTATACATCCACAATCTATTATTTATTACTAGAATAAGTTTGTTCAGATATTATTATTATTTGAGGCGATACTGCGGTCCCCATATTTATGTCACACATTAAAGGATCCGAGTACACCTCAAATGAAAAAGATTGGCATTCATCAATACTTGCTTTGTAGTGTGTATGGTGTATACCTACATATATTGGAGACGAGTATTTTAACTCGTCGATAATTGCAAGTTGACCGTAATTTGTGTTTTTTGAACTTTCTACGATGGATGACTAATGACATACAATACATACCAAATAAAAGTATGACTACCCTAATGAAATACATTTATATATCTATATGTACATCAATTCAATCCGCCAGGTTGCCATTATGAAGAATAAAAGATATTCTTTATGCCCAGATGCGCAAGCGGTTTTGCTGGCTGCAAGAAAAGTTTGACGCGTCTGTGGCTCGGCTCAAACAACTCTTCTTACACCCTGGAAAAGATCCAGTTTGGCAACTAGGGTAAAAAAATGCCTACTACATCAAGACAAAAGTCTTGAAGCAAGCTGTAAAAGCTATTAATCTATAGAGCCCATATTAACCACATAACTATATTGATGTTGTATTTAGAGTGAACGATATTCCTCTCCTGTGTTAAAGGTGGAAATGACATCATTGGCCGACAATTCACCTCCTTTCCAAGTTAATGTATTTAAAAGTTATATATACATATCGTAAGAAATTGTCTGAACTAATTCAGCATATTTCAAACAAATAAACAATAACGAATATTTGTGGGGCCAGTCATACTCAAAAAACCTCTTATTAAAATGTATGTTGATAGTTACCCAACATTTATTGCAACAGAGCTATGTCCCCTATATTCGTATTTCCTTTTCATTCACCATAAATTGATACCATATCATATAAATAGTTAACTGAAAAATATTTCACACTTGCCATCGAAAAAAGTCTCAGGTATTTGAATCTGGAGATCCCTTTTCAAATGAAGTATACGCTATGAACATATAGATCTCCTTATTGTAACAATAGATACCAGAATTTGGAACTCATTCAGCGTTGAGTTGTCTCATTTAATAAATTATTTAGAAACAAAGTATCAAGTCTATCAAAGAAAACAAAATATAGATATTATATAGTAAAAGTAGAGCAAAATCTGCATAAGTCGAAAATTCGGCGGAAACCCATAAAAGCGGGCAACAATGATTTGTACAGATCTCGTAAAATAAAGACGACGATATTTATGGTTATAAGCTAGGCGATAATTATATGACAGTAAATGCAATTATCTTTATCACAATAGACAAATTTGCATAATACATGTACCTAATAAGCAATTTAATTGAGAAATACATTTAAATTCTATCGCGAAAAATAAACAAATGAAAATCACTACCGTAAATGGGGGTTACATTGGCCCTGGGGCCCTTCTTTAGCTCAAAATGAGAGAAAAGCAAAACAAGTTATATTTTCTATTCAAGGGAATAACACAAAGATAATAATGGTTATCACCTGTTGATTTATTTACATACTACATTTAAGTGACCTTTGAACTTGCAAAACTATTATATATCTGTTTCATATTTGGTAAGACCATTTTAAAGTAAACAATATAGCGCTTTAGTCTCTAGGAAATTTTCCGTTTCTTTTTTTAGTAGTCACCTTTTTAACATCACCTTAGAAAAGGCAGATAAATGTCAGAGTGAGTGGTTGAAAATTTAAGAAATGCCCACAAATATTTGCTGGCGAAATAGTTATAGTGGGTAGAACTCTAATCGATGCAGCCAATAAACAAAGGCTCAAAATAAATGAGGAGAAAACGAAATACATGTAGGTTACTTTCAACTTTGAACAAACCAAAGAATTCAAGTACCTGGGATCGCTAGTGAATACAACAAACACATCCAGCGATGAAATATAGAGAGTTAGATAGAGATACAGAACTCTAAACGGTCTTCAGAGGCATCTCAGAAATAAAAGTATAGCTACACTTATAAGATCCGTGTTGACATATGGAGCTGAAAATGAGAGAACACGTCAAAAATACAACTTTAAACTCTTTTAGCTCTTCCTCAAACCTGATATTGGGCTGGACACATTGCTAGAATACCAGAAAACGACTATACACTAAAGACCTTAGGTATCAGAAGATGAGAGGAAGTCTCAAGGAACCGACAGGAGGAGTGACAACTTTGCAAGCAGGCCAAGATCCGCCTAGGATAGTCGTGCCAACTATGGTGATGATTCTAGTTCACGTTATCTAATAGATTTTATTACCTAACTCCCTATTGTCAAAGGCTCTAGTCACATATAACTTCTACCTACTTTGGTTCTAGCTTTTTTTAATCTTATCCCTACGTTTACTAGGCCTAAGTCTTTCTATTTTCCATGTAAGTATTTGTTTCATACTGTAGAAGATATTGATACAAAAAGTAAAGTTTTTACTCAGGAAGAAGAACTTACATCTGCAGTCACTTCGACAACATTTTTGAATTTGTATTCACAATTAGTGACTTGCCAAGGAACGACTATTTAATATTTGTCAAATAATCTGCCGTGATTGGATGATATCTTCTTAAAATGGCACCCAAAGCTGACAGTCATGTTTACATCGAACTTGAAAAAATGTAATCAAATAAGCGAATAATCTCAGAATACTTTTTAAATCAGGAAGGTAAAGATATCTTTCAGAAAGTAAAGGATATCTCAAAGGCTGGTACAGATATCTTACAGATAGGTGATGATATCTTATAGGCAAATAAGGAGTTATTACAGGCAAGTAAAGTAAAATGGTTTTTTATTCTGTTGGCTCAAAGTGGCTATAATCGAGTTCGAAATCTATCCCGAGATATCAGTCACAAAAAGTATTGGTTTGTTCTTCCCATACTTTAAAATAAAAGGCACTTCTTGAATTACAGTACTCTGTAAGGAGCGTTGGTGACCTCTGCCGTATATTTGTGTCACGCGGTAATTCACAAATATACGGAACCTACAATTTATCGCTGTTTCTGAATGACACTACATGACTGGCATTACCAGACTGACATATCTATTAGCTCAGTTAAAATGAAATAATCTATCCCAGACAAGTTGCTCAATAGCTTTGATATCTTGGATATATTGACCTATATACAAATCTTTGAGAGTGAGAGAATCTAAGATTCCCAATGAAAAACTACATTTATTTGTTTCCCAAATGACGGCGTTTGGCTACGTACAGAGTGGGCCAATTTTGAAGTTTCTATAGGAGATTTTGGTAACTCCAAGTACTATGGAGAAATGGTTTATGCTCGTTCGCTTTTTTGACAGGAATTCAATGGTGAAAACCAGAACTCGATATCTTCTTTTGCTTTCGAGCTATATCGAAAAGTTCGATTTCTTACGATTTCGATTAATTTTGCTATCGTTCTTGGTATTCATATTAGAAAAAATATATTTACACATTCTTTATGCATTTGTTTGAGGAGAATCGAATGAAATTAACATATTTTGAATATCTTCTTTTGTTTTCCGGTTATAACATAAACTTTTATTTTTTTAATGCAAAAATCATAGTTGGCTAATAGACATATTAAATATAGCATTTTTTCTCTTTTCGAAAATATAAAACATGTGTGTTGAGAAATTTTGGTTGATTTTATCATAGGCGCTTGAGACATTTGGATATTGTTTTGATTATTCACCTAATAAGCGTAAATGTCATTTAAAATAGTCTTGAGAATTGCTGTTACTTTGAATAAAGAATTCCAACATATCATAATTTTTGTAGTTTTCATAAACCAAAATTTCCATTTTTCAAAGCGAAAAATTCACCTTCTAACTCCAAAATATTACTGAACTGGCTTTGACAGGCGTTTTCGATGATTATTTTAGATGACATTTACACCTATTACTATTATATTATTATAACTCTCCAAAATTTCTCAGCACACATGTTAGGTATATATTTTTGAAAAGAGAAAAAAATGATCTATTTAATAAGGCTATAGCCATCTATGATTTGTATTTAAAAAGATACATGTTTATGTTATAGCCGGAAAACCAAAGAAGATATTATGTTAATTTCATTCGATTCCACTCAAAAAAGTGCATGAAGAATGTCTAAATATATTTTTTCTAATTTGAAAACCAAGAACGATAGCGAAATTAATCGAAATCGAAAAATCGATATAGCTCGAAAACAAAAGCGAGTTCTGGATTTCACCATTGAGTTCCTGTCAAAAAAAGTGAACGAAAATATACCATCCATTTCCCCATAGTACTTATAGTTACCGAGACCTCCTATAAAAACATCAAAATTGGCCCAACCTGTACACCACGCTATTCTTATCATCGCATCTCATTATCATGAAATTCTCTACGTTTATCGATCTATGCTACGACATCAGTATTTCGAGCTTATGTCGTTCTTTATTTCATAGGAGTGACATAGTCAATGTCAAATTTCAGAGAATTCAGATGAATAAATTAATATATTTTATAACTTATGCAATAAATATGTTTTTGCATTATTTTTATTAACAAATCTTTCATATTAGGTGATACATATATTTAATCCATCGATATTTTTCCCTAATTATATGAATTTCATTAAAGCGTTCAAAAAAGTTGAAATACCATATTTGACCTCGAAAACGTGACGCCACTGATTTAGTCCCCTCGGTTGAAGTTATCGGTTTCTTGAGTTTTTAAAGCATCAGCCTTCATTCATGAAACAAACTATAGATATTTTCTTCCCGTGCGAATAAGGACTTACAACCTAGTTTCATACGAGGCTAAAAAAGAACAAGCATTGTCACAGTACTCCAAAGAATATTAAAAAAATCTCTACTAATCTATAAATTCAATGTAAATTTTATATAATCACTAGCTTTTGCCCGCGACTTCGTGCACGCGGAAAACTGCATTCAATTCCACTCCATTCCCTGTTGTAGTTTTTGCGTGATGCGCCTATAAACATACAGAAAGACAGACAGATGCGATAAAATGTAGCCTATATTTTAAGTTAGACCTCTACTATTACATCGGTGAAAACTGCATTCAATTCCATGCTGTAGTTTTTGCATATGGCGCGTACGGACATGCAGACAGACGGACAAAAATTCTAAAAACCTTTTTTTTTCTTCTGTTGCCCCCCAGATTATTTTCCCTTAAATATCTTTAATGTACAGTCAAAACCCTACCATTAAATCTATAGAAATTTCATAAAAAAAATGACGACCCTTTTTACCCCCTTAGGAGTTGAATTTTGCAAAATTCCGTCTTAGTAAGCACCTATGTTCTAAAAGATGTCCCCATGCAAAATTTGAGATGTCTAGCACTTGTAGTTTCTTAGATTTCGTGATGAGTGAGTGAGTGACCTTTCGCTTTCATATATATATATATATATATATATATATATATATATATATATATAGAAATTCTTGAACCATTTATTAATATTCAGGTAGAAAATCTTGGGCTTCTGGTTCGTGGATAACAAAAACAAAGTTCTCTAAGGTATGTTTATTGAAATGCAAGACGTTTCGTTTGGGGCTCCGAAATTGCACAAAGAAAATATGCCACTCCGACCTATTGTATCATGTAACCAATCTCCGTCCGAACAACTATCCAAATTTTTAGCGAACATCCTCAGCAACATAACTGGCAAAAATGATTATTACATAAAAGATTCTTTCCATTTCAAGACACAAATTAAAAACATAATCGTACCCCCTAACCACATACTCATTTCACTAGATGTAGTATCTCCCTATACCAACATCCCACTAAAGTTAGCACAAGACATCATTACAAACAATTGGGAAAAAATCCAAAAATTCACTAATTTACCTCTCACTGAATTTCAAAAAGCAATAGAATACACACTTACTTCTACTTATTTTCAACATAAAGAAAAATTCTATAAACAAATAGAAGGATGTGCTATGGGTGCTGCAATATCTAGTGTTATAGCTCAACTCGTCTTCGAAGAACTTGAAAACAACATCATTCCTAAATTAAATTTTAAACTAATTTTTTATCGCAGATATGTTGACGATTGCCTACTTATAATTCCAAATGAAAAGAAAAATCATGTCCAAGACATGTTTAATTCGTTTCATCCTAAACTAAAATTTACTATCGAACTTGAAAAGAATAACAAAATCAATTTCCTAGATCTAACTTTACATCGAATAAATGGTACAATTAAAACAAGTTGGTACACAAAACAAACATGGTCTGGCAGATACCTAAATTATAAATCACACCACCCTATTTCACAAAAGAGATCAGTCATCATTGGACTTGCTGACCGAGCAATCACTCTATCCGACCCCATTTATCGACACGAAGCAATAAAAAAAGCAAAAACTACATTAAAAAATAACAATTACCCAACAACATTGATTAATAACATATTCAAAGCTAGAATACACAAACACTACAATAATACTTATGTGAATAAAACTAAAAACGCTCCTAAAATCTTGCATATAGGACTTCCATACATCAATAAACTCTCCGAAAAAATATCAAATATTTTAAAACCATACAACCTACAAATCGGACATAAGGGATACAATACTCTAAACAAAACAACCTTTTCTAAATTAAAAACAGACAATCCAATTAACAAAAAAACACACGTAATATACCAAATCCCATGCAATAACGAAAACTGTAACAAATGCTACATTGGACAAACATCCCAATACCTCGAATCTAGAATGCACACAAATACACAAAAAATGCGGCAACAGCTTTGAACAAACACAAGAAATTAACAAACCATGACTTTAACTATAAAAATACTAAAATCCTTGGTACCGAAAAAAACACAAAGAAAAGAGAATTCCTTGAAATGGTACACATTAAACTAAATCCTAATGTTTTAAATGATAAAACGGACATAAAAAACTTTAGCAAAACATATCATAATATAATTTAATAAATTAAAAAAATAAGCAACAAAATTCAAATAAATCAGACAGACAATGTCAACGATAAATCATCCACAATAGAACTACCATTCTCAATTGCTATTTCCTGTTTTTAAATTGTGGCAAAACTGATATAAAACACCAGCCTACCTCCTTATTTTCGTTCCATTGTTACAAACACCAACCATGAAACAAAACAATACAAATACTCTGCAAAATTAATGAATTGTCTGTCCTCAAATTTGTAATTTGTCAAAAGTCAATCTCATATCCCCTGTCGATTGGCACAAAATACTATCGCAACATATTGATTGTGAACAACGTGACAAATACTATTTTCCGTTTTTGGTTCCTTTGTTTCCATCCTTACAAATTCGTGGAATTTCTCTTATAAAACCTTTTAAAAAATGTTGCCAACAACTAAGATGAAAATCTAACAACATAGGTTTCTTGGCCATAATAAAATACAAAAAAAAAAATACAGTTATTTGATAGATGATATACACCGCTTAAACATGTGTCACATGGTAAGTCTTATGAAATTATAATTTGTATTCATACTCCATAATCGGAATTTATTTTAGTATCTCATTAATTACAACTGAAAAAGTATGGAGCCCCAAACGAAACGTCTTGCATTTCAATAAACATACCTTAGAGAACTTTGTTTTTGTTATCCACGAACCAGAAGCCCAAGATTTTCTACCTGAATATATATATATATATATATATATATATATATAGATGAGACAAATATATAGTTCTCTTGTCTAGCTGATGTCCTTAACAAGCTTCGGTTAAAGGCGTCTATAACATGAGGTCCTCTCAGATTAGAGTTCACAAGGATAGAGGGATGAAGGCATTTAGTTAAGATCAAACTGAAATAATTAATTTGAATCCCCCACGTAGCCACATAAAAGATGAAATTGTTTCGAAAGGTTGAACTAAGTGATAGTTGAAATACCCTAAGTATTTGGTATGTTTGTATTCTAACGAAACAGATGGTTGAAGAGTTTTATTGCACTTCAGTCAAATTAAACAATTCCAAGCAACGATTGTGATCTGTCAGATGGAAGGAGCTCTTAGAAATAAATCGGTATTAAGGGACATTATAGGGCCTATGTTGTGAGGAGTATCTAATAAAACTGAAATATATCTGAAAGTTCCTCACTTTGGTATATAGACCCAAGTACTTGATATGATTTGGCATTCAATTTAAAGGTTCTCAACTTATTGGCAAATGTTAATCAGGGGTATAATAAAATATAGAAGAAGAAAGAGAAGGATGATCGATCGAAGGTTGAGAGCTTTTCCATATTTTGGTCAAAGATATCGAAATGTAAAGAAAATCTCGACATGGTTAATTGTAATCCGTTCAATGCATATATGAAGTCACATCGGGTGAACACTGGAGATACATAAGTGTAAGATTGGTACCGTGTAATCTCTAACTTTAGCAGGGGTGCGGGAAAGCTCCATAACTTAGTTAGGACTGACGATGAGGCACAATCCCAAAATATTTTCATTTTGATACAGAATGTCCTAAGGTAAAAAAAGCAATTCAATTCTGTTTTTTTTTAATTTCAACCACCCATTCTTGGTACAGTTTTAGATTTGCAACTAACTTGTAGGTAGAACGCACTGAGTTTCAGAGACTATTCTGAACAAAGTGTTTCTCTAAAGACAGTGACTTAAAAACAGCTCTAAAAATTTTAATTAAATTTGTCTAATGTATTCTGTTTAAAGTTCTTTATCCCTGCTATAAATTATATCTCTGAGAAAAAGCAGAAACAAAAATTATGCTCAAATGAACGGTCAATTTGTTTAAATCTTTACTCTTATACTGGTAAATATTTACTCTTATACTGGTTACATGGTTCCTCCAAAGTTAGAGTTGAACATAACCAATTTTTATTGTAGCAGGAGCTGATAAATTATACATGGAAAGTCGATATCGTAACATAACTCTTTCAATATTTGTTATTCATTTATGAAGCGAATTTTCAGTATTTTTTGGCTTTTCAAACCGCCACATCTGACCCTCTTCACTTTTATCATTGTGAAATTATGTGAGAAGTTAAATCCCTAGAATTAGAATCTGCTTATGCCTGATTAAATATGTCTGAACATCGTCTATCTTTCTGAAATAATTCGCAATTATGTTTAGTTACATTGAATAAAATAGGATATTTTGTTTGAGGGAGAATTAACCTTCAATCTTCCACACTTTTTTATTGAAGATTATGCTAAAAACTGAGTGTAAGACATGTTTTCAATTTATATAAACTCATCTTCAGTCAGGGTTACAAGGTAAAAATCTACCCAATTAACAAAATTTATAGATACCCAATGATTTCAATTTTAGTTTTTACACACCTAACACTTTATGCTATGGACTGAGAACTGTCCTTCCAAATAATGCTTTTTTTACTTTCCTCAAAAGTCACAGCATATGAGTATATAAACAAAATCTAGAATGAGAACCAGAGACAAAAGATCTGTCTGAATTGGACAGTCGTGATGAAGAGTCGAAAAGTTAGCACGCAGCCGGAAAAAAACTCACTCTAGTGAAAAAGGAAATAGAACCCAAGTTTGGAACCACGAAGAAAGAGTATACTGTGGTGATGTCTTGTGTGAGTAATCCCTTCATTCGTATTCCAATTTCTCTTTCACCATTTTTTCCACCTGATATCACAGGTCAAGGTAACTTCACAGATTTGAGCCCTAGACTGTTTAGCCTGAAAAATACAAGTAAAAACACTTTATATAAGAAAACGCTTGTAAAATTCTGTAGTTTATCAAACATCTTGCTCAAATCTCAATTGCCGAACCAAATATTACAATAGAAAACGCAAATATTATTAATAAATATCAGTTTGTGTTTCTTATGATCTTGGTCATATCTATCAGAGCTATTGACTTGCATAGAATGTTAGTGAATCTTCACTCATTGTAGTTTGTAGGTATTTATTAACATTGTTATATATTGCTTATATCCCTAACTGATGATAAGCTTATATAAACTCGAAGCAACTCTTACCCCCTATTCTTAACATAATTTTTAACAATAATAGTCTGGATAAGACTTTGATTTTTCCTCAAATATATGCTCTATACTTCGAGAAAAGGACTTTCTTCTACATAATATTTTGTTGTTTGAGACAATTTTCTCAGCTCAAAGGGTCGTGAAGTCGTGCCCAACTGTGGTTGACTTATATAACTGGATACTCTAGATATTTATATATTTTTCCATAAATCTGTTCCGGCTCATGCTTTTGATAGGATCAATCGAAGACAAACTAATGGAGGCTTTGAAATTAGATTTATTATCATTGATGAAATAAATATCCATTATCTTCTGAGTAGGGGACTGAAGAAGAAAAATGATGAGTTCAAAGCTTTATATAGAAAAAAGTTTTCTCTGTGGTCGGAATCTATATTGATTTTGTAAGACTATTTTCTTAAATTTACTTGTGGTCCGCAGGGAAAGACATCGATCGATTGTAGGCAAACCATAAATACAAATGATTTAAAAATGTGCTGACATATTAAAGTATAAAATATTTTCGTGTGTGACGCATTTTCTATTACACCAGAAGTAGATGCCAACCGTTATTAAATATTGAAATTATGTAAAAAATTACGTTTGCAGTCCAAAAGGCCAGCCTTTAATATCCAAGGTGGGTTGGTTTTCGTGTAGATCTACTTTATCAGTATTTTTATAGCATTTCGATAATTACTTGTAGTACAGAGTGATAAAAACAGAAGCTTGAATATCAAATCCAATAAAACGGCAAAAGTATTTTTTTTGAAATAGAAATCCCCATTTTTTATCATTTCATCGTATTAGGCCGTAGAAATTTAAGGTTTTGTAGGGTTGTCTATACTGAAAAATAGTAGGTAGTATTTTAACTTGGCAGTTTTTAATTTTTCTTTGTTAAAACTCTACACATCTTTAAAGTTGAATAGAGAATTAGAGCAAGTGTCAATAAAAGTCAAACAACAAAGCATAAAAGCTCAATATAATACTTTGAACCTAAAAGGCTAAAGTACATAAAAATAAACCTATCTCTATCTCTAAGTACTATCTCTATTGGTATTAATGGACGTTCAACGATTTTCTTGACTAATGGTACACTCAAAAATGTGAAATGAATATTTTTTACAAAAAATTGGACTGACGTATTAGTTGATGCACTGAAAATACAAAATAATATTAATTCTATTGGTTCTGGTGCTTGTGAAGTTGTTGCCAAAAGTTATCAATCTAACTGCAACTGCACAACTTCAAAAGTAACAGAACCAATAGAATTAATATTATTTTATATTTTTCAGCGCACCAACTAATACGTCGGTCCTTTTTTTGTAAAAAATAATTATTACACCTAAATATCAAACTATGCTCTAATAACGGGCTTGAGAGGAGGTACACTTTTTTCTGGCAATTATTTCAAAACGACGGTTTCAATATTTTCATTGTAACAATTGGTTTATTTCTGCGTACTTAAGCCTTTATAGTTCAAAAAGATCTTCAAGTTTTCTATAATTTTCTGTTGTTGGTTTCTGTTTCTGTCTTCATTTACATAATTTATTCTGCTCGCTATGATTATTATTCAAAATTTGCAAACGGCATATATTATATTGACTTTCTGTGAAACGTGTTTCTTGTAACTTCTATTGACACTTATTATTTTCAATGCAAGATGTGTAGCATTTTTACATAGAAAAATTACAAAATTAAATATTAAAGTTGACGATAAAACCAAATTTGAGATATCATCCCTCTATAGGTCGCATGACCTCCGTTGTGCTGAATTTGATTACAATTTAAAATATTATCTCTATAATAAACGTAATGTCAGGAATCACCTCGTGATTGGGGATTTCAATATTAATATAAGAGAAATAAATAACATTAGCCACGATCTTCTCCACAATTTTCTGGAACAAGGGTTCTATCCAGGATTCACAGTTACCACGAGACCCAAAGATGTTGATGACCTTGGTACTTGCATCGACAATATTTTCATTAAGACTAATTCTATTGGTACAAGAACGTTTAAACTATCGATTCCTTCGCCAGATCACTTCCCGCTCTTCATTGAGCTAAGTGGCAAAATCAAAAACGCCCCAGAGCCTAAACCTTTCAAATATAATTACAAAAAAGTCTTCTCAGAAGCTAGTAAAATAGATTGGAATCTAGTCCGTGCAATGCAGGACCCAGACACAGCCATTACTTATCTAATAAAGAATATACAAAAATGTCTTGAAAAATCTAAATACAAAACCAGAAAAAAAGAGCTGGATAACAAAAGACTATATAATCTCATGCCAAAAAAAAGAGAAATTGTACCTTGCTTTGAAAAAAGACCCAAAACTAAGTTTGAAAAATCAATCAAACATGTAATAACACTAAAGAATTGTGGAAACTTGTAAACTTGAAAATAGGTAGGAAAGAGAAGAAAAAAATCATGCAATAGTGAGATAATTACCGATAAAAATGTAAATTTAGTAGATCCATTACAAATAGCCAATTACATGAGCTCATATTTCTGTGAAATAGGCGAAAATCAGAGCAGCAAAATTAAAACAGCGCTTAACGAAGAAATAAAACTTCCACATTCTAACCCTCACTCAATCTTCTTATCTCCTACTAATAGTTGTGAAGTGCAAGATATAATAGCAAATATGAATCAATGAATCAATGAATCAATCTATGTATAGATTAATCTATTTGGCCAGAAGCACTGAAAACTGCTGTAGTTCTACCCATTTTCAGAACAGGTAGTAAAGCAAAATGCACGAACTATAGACCAATTACATTGACTTCTAACATTTCTAAAATCTTCGAAAAAATTCTCCATATCAGAATGTATGATTTTTTTACGGAGATATAATTAATATATTGGCCGATAATAAATTTGGTTTTGTAAAATCCAAAGGAACCAAAGATGCCCTAAATCACTTAGCAACAAAAATATACGAAAGCATTGACAGAAGTCAGCCAATAGCTATAACCTTCCTCGACCTAGCCAAGGCTTTCAATTCAGTTAATCACAAATAATTATTAAATAAACTACATAATTATGGTATAAGAGGAAAAGCACACGGTCTGATAGAAAAGTATCTTAGCAATAGACAATAAAAGGTTAGAATAGGAAATCACAGTAGTTGTTATCAACACAAAACAGAAAGGATTTGAGGAGCTCGTAGCTGCGAGGCTTTCACTGGCCGATTTCGAGCACCGAATCTAAGCATACAGCGCAGCCTGGGTTTGGACGAGTGACCGGTACCCAGGTTCAGTCTCCTTTCTGCGGAGAAATTAAACAGGGTTAAAGATGAACTTGGTGTTTGAACATCCTCAGGACTCCCAGTTAATGTCATATGCTAAATAAAAATAAAATGGCAAGGATTCAGACAAAATAGAACCACCATATATGCTATATTTATCCTAAGACAAATTGCTAAGGAGGTCATAGAGTCATAGGTACTCAATAAAGACTTTAATGAAAAGAGTGTCGCATTCAGAGTTCTCAGGATTAGCTTGAAAAACTGCATGCATAATCTTCCTGTGAGCAACTACTTCCCAGAGGTCTGCCGCATTATGTCTACTTCCGTTACAAATGATTTCATTCTTAGTAAAATATATAATTTCCTAATTTTCAAGAATATACTTTTTCTAAATAAGCATTACTTCAAAAATATATAGTGTCAATTTACTTGAAATTTAAACGGCATATACCTAAGTGTTTATTCTAAAGCTTTCATTCATTACTACCCTGTACGGCCATTTCGAAGAATTAGTCAGTAAAATAAGAAAAAAAATAGATGGAAACGCCGTAGCCCTTCGATTTGATTTATTCTTTGTTTGAGATAATAATTTACTAAGAATCATTAAATCACTCTTTATGTGCAGAAACCCCATTAACTTCTTGAATTTTGAGGATAAACTACAATAAAATAATATAATCCACCTCAATTGAAAGTCAGGCTAATATAAATGTCATAGAAGACGATAAAATCAAATTAACGTGGGTACTTTCAAAAGAGAACCAATATTTCATTTATGCCTTATTAATTACACTGTATGATCATTTTCAATTCATATTGTATATAGCTGAATGATAGACGTCGTCTTTATGCTTAATGTTTGGTTAGAAGTTTGACTTTTATTGCGAATATAAGTTGAAAAGCGTTAACTGAGAAAGCCAGCTTCCTCTCCAAAGAAGGAGTACC